>JAAMPD010001528.1:0-23377 GCA_025266255.1 Trissolcus basalis | reverse complement strand
TCAACATTGCTTGATGAATATATAAACACATTATTGACAGCAGTCGAATTCAGTGTTGCGGATTATTGGTATTGATTTGAATTATTCCTTTGTATAACTTTTTTTATGTTACTGTCCTTCCAACACAATGTAAAACGAACTATTACGAAAAATTCAATTTGGAAAAGAGAATGGAATAGCACAAAACATAGTTACAATTTTTCCAACGACAAAATTAAATTTAAAAATGCGCTGAATATCGAGCAAAATATTATTTCAATGACATACTTTGCTGATTTAACAAAATCAAATCACAATTAGGTTGAACTTAAAAAAATTGTGTTTGTAGAAATCGTAATTACATTTACTGCGTTTAATATGATGTCAACCATCAGGAATTTTATGACTCGACTCATTTTATAATTTTTTTTTTTTTTACCATTTATTTTGTTATTTTTTTACCCCATCAATTTAATTCATGGTAATCATTTTATCCGGATCTGGTATATATATTTTTTTTCCAGTGCTTGATAAATCTATCAATTGAAGCTTAACACGTTAAACTTTATTTTTTATACAAAATCGTTCAACCGAATTGAAGTTTTTCTCAACCCATTGAAATTTCGCCATTTTTCTTTCGTCATTGTTGTTATCGCTTTGTTGCATATGTATTTCTCTGCCCTCAATGCACGATTTCACAAATCTAAAATGTCCATTTTGTTGATAACGGGCAGAATCGAACCTTATCAAATTCGGTCAGGCTTGCTTTGAATTCACCTTAGCGATCTTGTTTTAACGAAACATGTTTTATTTATTGCACACCATTTAACATACGGCAACATGTACTTTTTATTCAATTAACTGACTTTTACATCGAATCAATATCACGAGGTAAAACTTTTCATTTAATTCTTTTGATTTTGTTAATTACAAAACGTTATCTCGTTATTTTCATCAAAGGCATCTACTTCCTATCATGAATTTAATAGACATGAGAGTTGAAATTAGCGAAAATTATGTACTCATAAATTGACGAACGGTATAATTGTTCTGATATTTTAATCTTAAAGTACAATGTTTGAAATGAAACAAAATAAAAAAAATATAAAATAAAATCGAGACAACACCTTGTCGGCCAAAGAGCAAAGTTGAATTTTGCATATGGCGTGCCAAGGCACAATATATCTCGTCGAAAGATCTCCAACCTTCATTTAGACCGGTCTTCCTCATATCTCGTGTAAGATGGGACTGAAGAAAATAACCAGTCCTTAAATATCGATCCGTTCAAATTAGGTAGTCGTGTGCTTTTAGCATACTTTTAGTGCTTTGTCGAACCATTGTTCGAGCAGAACTTGCCCCTTTCAACTTTCCCAGACAAAAGTAAAATTCCATCCCGTCGACTTGATAAAATTATATCCAAGGGAAAGGCTGCCTACGTCTTTATATAAACACTTCTGATTGATCTCAAGAATGTTGAATAAAAGCTGAACGTCGCAGTGAATTCTTTTCAGATCGAATTACAATTTCAAAAAAAATTATCTCAAATACCTTTTCATAGCATCAGCAGTCAAGCTGAGGCTTTCGTGGTCAGGGTTGAGACTGGGGTAGACGCTCACAGCGCAAGCATCCAACCGGGCGGCGGTTCCGGCAGTAACCTTGGCGTCGGGGAAGACCCTGACTCCGAGCCGGAAATCTGCATATTCTCTAGCAACGTATCCGGTGCCATTGACGGTGATTCCAGGCCTGGGCGGTGGCAGCACAGTGACATAGGACTGAGCTGATGGGATGGTCAGCGGCCTGGACTCCTTGCCCTCGCAGATGAGCACGGTGTCCAACCGGAAGTTGCGTCTACCGGGAGTGGGGAACCTTCTGGTGTTGGAGTACCCGATCCTGCGCAGTAGAGTCTCAACGTTGGTCCTGTTGTCACCGTCGATGCGTACCTCGGTTAGGTCAGAGTTGGTCAGAAGCTGCGTGCCAGGTTGCAGCAGGTCCATTGGCGGCACGTGGATGCCCTCCTGACAGTGGCGGAGACAGGTCAGCACTTCCGGTTTCTCGTTGCGACCGACCAGCACCGACAGACCGGCCAGGTAACCACGGAAGTGGTGCTTGGTCTTGTTGTCGGAGCCCTGCCAGCAGGCGCCGGCTACCAAGGTGGTGTTGATGCCCTTGGCGGGGTGCAGCGGCCAGTCGTCGATTACTTCCGGGTTCTTGTCGTCGGACTCCCATTCCTCACCGTCGACGAACAGGGTCACTCGGGGGAAGTCTACCTGCACCGCGTAGTGGTGCCACTTGTCGTCGCAGACCTGGCCCAATTTCCATCGCCACTCGGCCGGTCTGAAGATGTTCGGGTCGCCCTCGGAGAAGTCACGTCGCAGCAGCAGGATCAAACGACAGTTGCGAATGAAGAGGGCGTAGTGGTGGCGGTTCATTTCTGAAAAAGGAGAACATACTTTTGTTAATGATTTGAACAATTAGAATCACGGATCAAATTGTAAATTCATATTTGTAATAATCAGAACTGGAGAATAAAATGTGTAAAGCATCTGAGGAGGGGATAAAATTAGATGAACAAAAGTAGGTCGAGACTGGAAGTTATCGTGAGTCAACGTTCGGAGTTTTATTTTAATTGTACAATTTTGGGATGATTATTTGTTTTGGTGGATGCTTTTGACGGTGTTCTAAGTATGCTTTCGGGTTAATTTGAATTGTAACTTAAAATAACTTTTGCGGCAGAATGTTATGATCAAGCTCGATGCTTATATTTGTATGATACTCAACTAACAAGTACATGATGAACAGACATGAAATTGCAATTTAGTAGCATGGCAAGTTTTAATTCACAAATTATACGAAAGTTGCATCCCGGTCTCGCCGTCGCTATAAAACCCCTACGAAACTATGCAGATGAATTGCACTAATAAACTATGATTAGAGTTAATAATTATCCGCATTCTGCAACCTTTCCAACTTATTGTTCTCCGTTGCGTTGTTATTCCTCGTTCCAGTTATCTTTCTCGTTAAAAAAAAAAAAGAAACAGACGATACAATAAAATTGCGAACAGAATGAGCAATACAAAAAAGACAGCAAAAAAAATAAGTCAAACTTACAAAACGTAATTCTTATTCACGGAATCAGCCATCGACTTGAACGTTTTTTCAAATCTTTTCACTGTGCAAATTTTGTTCAACCTTTTCACCCATCATTCGAATCAACAAATTAAATTAAAAAAATATATACAAACACAAAAGTCTACACGACCCCATTTCAGATGGGAACAATAAAAATAAAGAAACATTCATAAACAGCCTCTGATTCAGGAGTTGTTTTCTGTTTGTTCATTTGTCACTTGGAGGAAGCCATACAATTTTTCATTGCTCAACCGGAAAGATTTTTCCACTTATTTTCCCCCTTCCCAGAAATCGCAGATTGAGAGTATGATAGCGATCGATCAACACGAATGGATGTTAACATTTAATGAAAAAAAATTGGCCGAACAAATCAGAGCGAGGTGTACACTTAGCTCACAAGTTGCAGGGGTGTGTGAAAAGTAATAACGATGGTGCGGCGCGTCGACCCGGGGCAGTTAATTCATTACCACGGTTTTTATAGAGTTTGGCTCACGTGTTTTATCAGTCTTGTTATATAGAGGTTCAAAAGCAAAGATAGTCTTGGAGCGATATCCCGGAGCTCTTACCCTGAAAGCAGCCCATTAACATGTTGCGAGGTGGCGTCGTAAAAGAGAATATTAGATTATCAATGAATCGTTATTGAGTTATCGATTTTGTCATCATCCGAAATTCGAGACAGTTTATTATTTTCAACAAACGATAAGTGGGTGATGGGGTATTAAAAAAAATCAAAATAAAAGTCGTGAAACATCATTTTCTTTCTTTACATTTTGTGCAATTTAAATAACAGTCCAATGAGAATGATAAATAAATTCACCGGGTGTATAAAAATCAACGCGAATTATTTGACACACAATTGAAAATAAATTCTAAAAAATCAACAGCAAAATCAAGACAAAACTTTTTAACTGTCGAAGTGTGAATATAAAAAAAAAATAATTGTTCAATGAAAATTGTTGACTGTTGTTCACAAGTGTCATCAATATTTGAAAAATGAAAACAATTTATTTAAGATTGAAGTTAACTAACAACTTCAGCCAGCAAATAAGACAAACGTCAAAAAGTTGTCCATTTTTGTTTGCAACAAAAATTTGTTTTACAATTGTTCCGCGGAGTTGAAATCATTTTGTTATTAAATAAAAAAATGGAGTGTTCGTTGTGATGAACTTTGGAGTTGAAAAGAACGTTGATCAATCAGGTGATAAGCGTTTTTTCTTTTCATCCCATCTTTTGATGGACGGTATAAAATTTGCAGGCACGATAAATCAAAACTTGAATATACTTTCAGACTCGGAAACTGCGTCACTTGATGAACATAATTCTACGTTATCCTGGCCGGATCGCAATCGAAACGTCGCGTTAGAAAAATGGAGCCAACGAAGATGAAGCGAAACAGACCCGGGACTCTTTTTTTCGCACGGTAGTAGAGGGATGACTGCGAGCAATTTTAATTTCCTTCCCGGGCAAATTAACGATGCTCGTCTAAAATCGAGTTGCAACGGATAATGCAACGGCAAACACGACCCTGCAAGTACTTCTTCGATGGTTATGGCGTGTTTGTTTTGCCTTGTGTCAACGGGCCTCCGCGATGAATGTAATGCAACTTTGTTGATCTGAATAACGTCAGGCTAGATTTCCTCAATGGATAGTTTATTTTGAGAAGCGTCATTCCTACGTTTGAGGTCGATTAAAATTGCAAAAGTTTTGTGTTTGCCGATAGGCAGCGAATTGAAAGGTGGATTAACATTTCAATGCGGTGAAAAAAGGCTGGCTATTAAACCAGCGTGACTTTGATGTTGACGCATTTCAAAAGCAACCTAGCTGCATCACAAGTGTTCCGAGTTTTAATTCAAAAATAGTTTTTCTGATTCGATGAACTATTTTTTGTCATTTGAGATGAGGCAAACTTTCTACGTTTCGCGCTTTGCGTATATCTTTTTTTATTTTATGGTTTTTTATTTTCAGTAAACTTTTTCATATTTTTATTTTCTCAAACAGAAAAAAAACGTGAATAAAGAAACGTTGTGAAATTAGAATGTCCATATTTTTACAAGTTGAGAAGAAATATTGCATGAGATTGTCTGTAGAGGGGAATAAATTTCAATCGCGACTCCATTTGCATACTTTGTGCAACTCGAATTCATATATTTGTGAATAACAAGAATTTCATTTATATTTCACGCTAATCAATCGCAAATTTTATTCATCGAGAATGAATTACGTAGAAGAGTCCAACTGAAATTCAATTTTGATTGCGAGAAATCTTTTTCCCTTTTGAAAAAGAAATAAAAGAAAAAAAATACACCCACTAAAATGAGTATTGAAATTAAAAAAGAATTTCATTTCGAAAATGCATGACTTGCTTTTTTGTTGACACAATATGAAAGTGATTAAGATACTTCCCATCTTGTGCCAATTCAACGTACAAATTTTATGTTTGTATTTTAATATTGATTGAAATGGAACACGTTTTCTACAAGTCAAACATTTTTGCGAGTGAATCATTTGCTTTTGGGAATTAGTACCTTCGGTTAAGTTATTATCTCTTGTCGACAAGATCTCTCTATTTCTCAGTGTTTACTTCCATCAATGCTGATTCTGTTTTGATGAAAGGGAGTGGTAAAGTGACTCACTGTGTGGAAAATCTGTCCGTGAAATAGATCATGACGAATTTCAAAGTGTCCTCCGAGATATCGCAATTCATAAGATAATTGATACTAAATATTAAAACCAAATCAGATGCAAGACGTATATTTCAACGTGAATAAAATTTGATATAAAATAATATTTCGAGGTCGGTGAAATGAAAGAATAGCGAAAAATGGGATTATACGATTTCGATGTTTGAATTTCAAAATTTAATAAGCGGATGGATTTCAATCTGACGAGTGATCGCCCGTTCGAATGGTTAATTAACCGAATGAGCAAAAATTCGGTGCCGTATGAAAAAGTCGTTTCTTAATTAACTTCAAAGAATCCAGTTGGTCGGCGTTATTTAGGTTTTTTTTTCAAATCGGGAAGCACGAGAACGATATTTTTACGAGCCGAACAAAAAATATACCGGGGGTATATAAAAAAGCTCTAATCGACTTTGTAAGTTCATGATTTATAATTGAATTTCTTTCTTACGACGGTTCGCAAGTGTTTTCGCGCAGTCGAGCTCGGACATTAGTTAATTGCAACGATTTTGCGAGCAAGTTGGGCTCAGAAAAAGCGGAGATGGAATTCGAAAAAGAGGGACCCCCAGTGCTTTTAATGAAATTTCCGCACTGAGATTTTGTATTGCCTCTGACGAAGTTTGTCACGAGACGACGAAATTGGGCGAAGGAAATAGTTGGAAATAGTTGCCACCAAGTTTGACAGTTTCTTAGTGCGTGAGAGAGAGAACGAGTTTAAGTGAAACTCAGCGCATTTTGATAGTGTTACCCCGAATTGAAACTCGCAAAATCGTAGCCATTATTGGCAAACTCAGAAACATTCATTTTCAACGTTAGGAAAGTCGATCCAGCATTTAATGGAGCGAAAAAATCATCTTCGTCTCTTTGATCGGTTGGAAAAATGTTGCTCAATTTTTTCATACCTGAAGCATTAATTTTTTTTTTTTTTTTTTGATCGCGCAAACAAGATCTGTTATTTCTGCTTGGTAAGCTCGAAAGGGAGAAATTCTCTTTATTTAGTTTTCAGATTGGCTTCGTTTTTCAAACTCAGAGTTTCTGCATTCAAAGCATCTCTTTTCTGAATTTTAATTACGCATGGCATTTGTTTATTTAAAAAGTTCACCGAGAGCATTAATTGAGGATCTTGTTTCCGTCATGTATAGTTATAGTCCCGACTCCGACTCCGACTCATCTGACCCACATTAAGAACTGCGAACTTATAATCCAAAAGATTTGTCTCCCACACAAAACCCCGACGAATATAATGGCGAACAAAATATTGTCTCCGGTTTGATTTTAATGAATGGAATTACGTATTTACACAGTTGGGTTATTTGATTCCCCCGTCGGATTGCAAACTTCGTGATTTGTTTGTCTCGATATCGAGACCTATAATTTCATGAAAAGAAGAGTAAAAAATATACGACCATATTTTCTTTGCTTCCGTGATTTACTTTGCAAGGAAAACGAAAAATTCCTCGAGATTGTATGTTCTTTTTTCCCGTTATGTAATTCTCTTACTATATAACCTGACTAAATCAATAAGCAACATTGATAGATCAATACTATAAAACAAAATATATATCACAAACTCAATAACAAAAAAACAAAACAAACAGAAACAAAATTAAAAAAAAACTCTACCTTAATTCCCAATCGTTTAATTTTAGAAAACTAACTTTACAGTTTCATTTTAAACCTCCCATTCGTTATCGTAAAAGTGCTGATGAATTGTTTCAAAATGATGAACGATGCAGGCTCGAGAGACCGGAGAGAAATACAAATGGCGCTTGTCAAGAGTGCGACACCATTAAATAGCCATGAATGAAGCAACGCGATCCCAAAAAAGGAATAACGGAGAACGCAGAGAGCAAAAAAAGAAGCAAGAACCCAAAAAGGGGATAAAAAGTCCTATCTCCGTGCGAAAGTGCTTTCACGCTAAGCCGCCTACAGTCATTTCTTATCGCATCACGCGCATCGTCTCGCATTGTCAAAGCTAACAGACACTTTTATACGTCACACACAAGAGGATGACAAATGTTCGGCCGGCCACTTACTGTGATCATCCGCGGCGCACAGGATGTGCTCCTTCACGTGCGGGTCCTGTCTGGGCCTGGGCCGGTGCTTCACCCAGACGCCAATCGTGAACTTCTGCGCCAGGCTGTGCTCAAGTACGTCATTGGGAATGATGGCGGCAGAGGTGGCGCCATCGAACTCAAAAATTTCATCGGCTTCCCGTCCCTCGTCCCTCGACAGCGACGCTGTCCACGGTGTCGCTGGACCCGGTGTCGGCAACAAATCAACGCTATCCCTGGAAGCTCCACAGAGCTTCCTCTGGCTCCTCACACCGTAGGTGTCCCTGTCGCAGCCCTTGCCAATGTGGTCAGTAGCCAGGGTGAGTGTGGTTCTCAAATTTCTCACGATGCAAGGTGCGTCGCAGAGGTCCAGTCGAACGGAAGGCAGCAGGGCCTGCGAGCCCGCTCCGGCGGCGTAGTCAACGCGCTCGGGCACCCCGCGCCAACCCGGCGAGCAGACCCGGTTGACCTTGACGGTGACCATGGCGGGTGCAGACTGTTTCATGCCGCAGTCGTAAGCTACGACACTGAGGATGTAGTTGTGCGAGCGCTCGTAGTCCAGGGGCTCGGTGTTCCTGATGGCTCCCTCGTTGTCGATGACAAACGGCTGGTCCGCCGTGAGGATCTCGTACTTGCAGACATCGCCGAACTTGGGCGTGCAGTCCCGGTCGGACGCCTCGACTCGCACCACCTCCTCGTAGAGGCGACCCTCGTCCACGGTGCTGACGTACGCCGGCTGGAGGAACTGCGGGGCATACTCGTTCACGTCGACCACTGTTATGTGAACCGTTGCGCTGAAACAAATAGCAGGTGCTTGTTAGATGGATGCCAACTGATCTGCGTCCGGGCATCGTCAACTCCCCCGGCGCCAATTTATCGCCTGTCGGTACTCCGACGGGCTTCTTCGGGCCGGGTTTCATTCACTCGCCTTCCGACTGATGAAAATTAATGGCGGTGAAATAATGCGAGGAAAGGTCCGGGTCTGGAGCAGCCAACTCGATTTGGTATTCGTTTTGTGGGTTTACCAAAGACGGGCTTTGTTGACGTTTACTTGGGTGTCTTGTGTTCGAGCGGAATCTGATTAAAATATGCTTCATGCGTTATTACTATGACGTTGCCGAGCAAATTACACGCGCCGTTTCTACGAGTCTACGGAACGATCAAAGGGAAACATTCACAAGTTGGATGTGAAATTTGAAATGCGGCTTTTTTGTGTGAACGGGCGCTCGCTCTGATTTGTATTAGTGGGGAAGTTTTGCGGGGGCGGTTGCGGTGCAATGTTGGTGAAAAGTAAATCATTAATTTAGATGCACTCTGCGGGGAGCGGCATGGCAAAATTGATCCCGAAGTTATCGCTCCCATCGAAGCTTCGGGACGCGAAGTCGATCATGCAAATTAATTTATGATACGAAATGCATGAGCCACTCAGGATTTGAAGGATCTTAGGGTCTGGAGGATGTTGAATATTTATACGAGAAAAGAAGTTTGTAATAAGACGCGCCAGATGAAATCGTTAGAAGTTGTTCGTCGTGAACTCACAGTTAACGACGTTGAGCTCAAAGTTTTCTGTTCTTGGCGTTTTATATTTTATTGTCACAACAAGTTGCTCATTTTGATGGCTCGGCAGCCGGGAAAACCTGATCTTATAACAGTGCGATCCAATTTTCATCAGACAAAAAAAATTGAAGAACGAAATATATTAATAAAACTAAAAAGGAAACTAAAACAAAACAAAAGATAACCACTTCAAACAGTCAACTTTTTTCAACCGCGTCTTACTGAATATCCTGGGAAAAGGATGATTTATACGACTATTTTATAGAAAATAGAAATAATCGTGCTTGATAAATGGATTCTTTAAAATCTGCTAAATATGATATTGATTAACGTTCGTTCTGTGCGAAATTCGTTTGAGATTTGTTTTTTTCGTCAATTACAGAACGTTACTGGAGTTGCAAAAAAGTTTAATTGTTTTTAATTTTTGTAAACAAAGTTTGCAACTCGGTGGCGGCAGAACTTGTGTACGCCCTTAACCATGATTAAATCTTTGAATTAAATCGCCAATCGGGGAAGGAAATGTTTATCTTGTCGCAAGGAGGCGCATTAGTCCATAAATGAAGAGCAACTCAAAGAGCGATTTACGATTCTGCTTGACGAGCCCGGAGCATGGGCTCTTTTGTGGTACATTTATTGTCAAAATTTGCATTCAATTAACTCGCCTGAGCTTAACTGTACTTTGATTGCTTTGAACTTGAGGTTCGGTAAATTACATCCTTTGGATTCTATTAAGAATGCATTTAAAACGCAAGACCTCGGCAGGTCTCTGTTCTGGGCCAGGGCAAAAAGGGAGATCTGATCTCGCTGGATTAAGACGGGGGATTTCGCGTCTAACGCGACGCGCAAGACGAATGAAGAAAATGAAAAACCGTTACAGTTCTTGCTCAATTTTCAGTCTAATCTCGTGAAAGGACCTCATTTCGTATGTACCTTTGGCGCTGTTTTTGCGGTGCGCCAAGTATATACCATCTTTTTTAAAAACAGAACGTTACGGTTCTGTTTGCATGCATAAATTTCGATAGAGCTCTGGTGAATTCAAGCAAAATATAATGAGTGTACACCACGAAATTCAACGGCTTCTTTTCGTATTTTTCCCCGTTTCTTCTTCTTTTTTCTCTTCCTTTTTTTTTTACTTGCGAAGCAAACTTTGAAGTTTTCATTGAAAATTACAGACGAAAAAGTTCATGTCACTAAGTGGTAAAATGGTAATGGGGCGAAATGTTGGTAAAATGTTCAAAACATTTTTTAGTTTGATTGTTTGGAACTTGTTCAATTGTCCGAATAATTCAAACATTCAAAACAATTGAAAATAAAAAACTATACCTAAAATTATAATGAGTTAATATCGAAAAATTGTAAGGAAAAAGAAAAAAAAAGTAATAATAAAAATCATTAACTTGTGTACTTTAATGATGATCTTGGAAAAAATTTTTGATCTGTTTTCAGTGTTTTCTTCATTTGTAACTTTCTTGGAAATTGTACTGCTTTATCCTTTGATGAAATTATAGTTCCAACAAACCCCTTGGACAAACCGGCTCTGTTTATTGCGAGATCTCATTTAAACTTTATAAATCAAAATTAAGAAGTTCTTTCATTATCATAAATGGAAAAAAAATTAAAGAAAGAAAAATAAGAAACGGTACAAGGAAGAAGTTGTAATTAAGACGACGCGGTTTAGTATCGTAAAAATGATTCGAACTCTGTGAAGACGAGTGAAAATTTGAATGATCAGACGTGGTCGACAAGTTTCATCAATTTTCGCGAGGCAATCTCATTACACGTTTCATAATAAGCGAGGTTCCCGCGCCTTTGGGGAAATAAGCAACTTTGTCCGTAAAAACTGGAGCGACATATTTCGTCGGGAATTTCCGACTGTAATGTGGGTTTAATCGGCGCGAGCGCGGAACAATGAAGGCGAAGAATAAGGCGAGTGGAAAATGGAAAATTGACAGAGCTAATTTCGCCGGCGCGTTAATCAGGGGTTCGACAAAAAAAGATGGGTCAACAGGGGTTTAATTGAAACGTGCCATGAAACGCACTAATTCAAATCAATATAAAAGTTCTCGCTGGATTGAATTAGGAGTCAATTATTTTCATTGCATTCGAATCATTTGAATTACTCTCTTATTTCCTTACTTTTCGACGGATTGATAAAAAAAGAAGAGAAGAAAAAAAACGGTTTCCATTTCCAGTTGCCTTTTTTTTCGTGTGAAAAGCGTCGTACGGAAATATAGAACGTTCTATAAATTGGAAAGGTATTTTTGGGAATGAACAATTTTTGTTAGCCTGAAAGGGGAATTTTTGATTGTCCACATTTGAACAGCGCTCGTCCAACTTTTTCCATTTTGAATATAAGTTTCTACGGGTTCAAAATTGTGCTTTTCGTACAGGACGATCGATAGGATCGTCGCGTTTCACGGCGAACGAAATATATTACACTCGCGTTACACGGGAGCTTGGATCCCAGGCTGATTCCATTTATGGTAACTTAAGATGATCGTGTCACGGATCATATAAACCGATTCCATTTTTTATTGGCCGGCATAAAACGCGAATTGTAAATATCACGTTACTGATTGCACATAGACAAAAACCGCAGTTGCAGGATTAAAAAAAAGCAATGTTATGATCAATCTTTATTCCCACTTCTCTAGAATTCTGTGCATCATAAAAAAGTAACTTTATCGACTGATTAATAAATAACGTTACGAAAATTTTGCGAGATTCTGTTAACGATGCGACGAGGGATTGTTTCAACTCGTAAAATAAATATTTATCACGATATTATTTATGATTGCTGCTGTTTAAAGAAATAAAATTAATTTGATGAACGAGCATTCCAATCAAAAAATAAAGTTCGCTCGCGCGACCGAGGGAGAAGAAAGTATCAACAAAACGTGCAGGATTCAACGTAACCTTTTTTTGTTCGTAAAGTTAAAGTTAATTAAAAGCAGTAAATTTTGCCAGGGGATCCATAAATTGTCGAGTAACTAAAAAGAAAAAAATCGTACAGATATATCCTAGAATGAATTTTATGTCATGAATATTGATTCGATTAGCATACACTAGACTACTCAGCCCTTTTTTCAATCTAATAATCCGCCTTGTACTCCGAAACTTGCTCTGCCATCCCATCCCCGAAAGTCACAAATGTATTGTTTGTACATGCTTGCACGTACGGACGTGTTATCAATGCTGGAACAGATCTTCATATACTAGGTGTACTGTAATACTTATGATTTGTGAGAAAATCTCCTTCATACGAAAAAAATATAAAAAAAGGAAACCAGAAGTTCACAGTTCACAACTGTGCCACACGCACTTGTTAAACAATTTTCTGAGTATAATTTTGCAATTTTTTTGTCATATTTAAAAAAAGAGATTTATTCAAATTTATTTTTTTGATGTTCGGGCAGAAGTCACCAGCAGATTTTTCTGCGTTTATATTAAACTTGGTTGGCCCATGTCAAAGTTCATTGCGAGCGATAAAAATCTGCCCGTAAATTAAGATGAAAATGGCCAAGCGCACTTCAGAATACAACAGTAGATTAACTCGAAATCCACAAATCATCGTAGACTCAAGGTGGAGGGCTACTAACAGCGCTTCATTTTTCTCCATTTTTCACGCTCTTTTTAATACAAACTCGTTCAAAAATAAATACTGATTAAGCAATAATCATAAATTGCGTGCCGACTAAACGTTAGCAACTAAACGTTCGGCCTGATTATGCTAACGAGTTACCTTAAATTTCAGGAGTATATTTTTTCTTTTTCGTTCATCCAGACACGTGTTCCAGCAAACGTTCTATTTTACAGTACTTTCTTTTCTTTCCCTTTTTTTTGTCGAAACTTCGCGAGCTTCTTCATTCGTACACTCGCGGAGTGATCAATAATTTGCACGGGGCTTCAGTTTTTGCCGCCTGTTCGATCTTGTAACTTATTTATCCGCGACTAAAATTGAATTGTTCGCGAGAGCGGGGGAACATTTGCATTTTCATTTGCCGATGATCGCCACGAGAATTCGTTATTATTTGAGCATCACGAACGTCGGAATGATATTTAACCAGCCGATCGCCGGAGTTAGAGAGTCTCCATTTGAGGCAATTATCCGCTCACAAAATGGCCGCTCGCAGTTCATTTAGATAATGGCCGCCCAGTTGTTTAGCATCGGCCGAACCGTGTGACGAGCGTGAAATACCGCGTTCGCAGTTATTACGGAAAAACAACGCCATTTTTAGGCAATTACTTCTGGTGCGATTAATCAAACGGACACAACTCGACCCGAGAGAAATCAGCCGACCGTTCTGCACAGATTAATCGAGATTTCGCCGATCGTTTGATAAAGATGTTATTTCCCCGAATTGAAAACGCAGAGCAGAAAAAAAGCGGTGGTATATTCACGGGTTATGAACTGTTAAAATTTATCTCAAAGGGAAACTTCATTTCGAAAACGAAAACAGTTTTTTTTTGTTTTTTGATTTCTGTAAATATTTGATTAAAAATTGATTACTGAGGGAACTATCGACCGAGCTAGTAAAATGAAAACTTTTCATTAAAAGTAATCACTACAAACATTGTGAGAAAAAATTCTGCTCGAATATATATATATTTGAGGTAGAATTTTCACCGAAGATAAGAAAATTGTAATTTAAATTTCAAAATGGATTATTCAAGATTTAATTAAATGTTTGACTACTGAAATTGCAAAATTGTTTAGAAATATTTCATTCCTGATATTAATTGCGAACAATTAGAACGTAAAAAATGTACAATCACAAATTTAAATAGAGATAAATTTGAAAAGAAATATAGAAATATAGAGATATTTTGAGTTGAAATAAAAAATGAATGACCATTTTCTGATATTTGAAGTGGAACAATTGGTTGGTCAGTATTTTCAAATACTGACCTTTTTTTGCATATTTATAGGAGGCGCTTGAGAAGTAATTCATTTGAAATGTTTTGAAAGTTTTGAGTGTGAAAGACAGTATGAATGTTTGATGTGATCATATTTTGAAATGCAAAAAGCACGGATGAAAGAGGATAATCTTGTACATATTTGGAACTTGGCTGATTTGAATTCTGAAGATGAATCATACTTTTCTGATTGGGCTCCTGAGCATCCGACGGCGGCGATGTCGAATTTGTAATTCCGTCGCTTCTCGCAATTCAGCACGCGAAGTGCCCGGAGTTCGGCAACTCCTTTCTCTTTCAGGATGATTTCGAACGGTGCCTCCCCGTGATGTTTATTGGCGATCCGAAAAGAGCAAACCTTGCCACCTAACGCTCGAATTTGTGGCGTCACTTCGACCAGCGTCTCGTTCTCCTTAACGAGGCCGTGATATCCACTTTCCAGGCTCTCCAAATCCAATCTCGGCACTGCGCAAACAGAAAACGAATACATATATGTATTAATTATCTCACCATACGATATGACTTATTGCTCCTAACTTATATGAGCTCCGACAATTTTGTTTCCATATCGAGAGCATTTCGGACCTCGTCCGACTCAATCCGATTATCTACGTTATTATTATATCCTTACTGCCATCTCCTGCACCAAATTATAGATCTCCAAGTTCCAATTTGGAGCACTTTTTTTTTCATTCGCAAGAAAATTCCATCTCTAAATGAAAAAAGGAACTTCCAATTTTGAGTTTTTAATACCAACCAATCGAACATGAGATTTTTAATAATGCGACTAGACGACGGAATAAATAGTTCTATCAGTGAAATAATCAAATTGAATTTCACATAACTAGTTGGTGTAGTGTATGTCAACTATCAACATGGAGTTTAATTTGATTCTGATTTGATTATTCGGTGGATCTCATTTGCGCTATTGGAAATCGATTTTCTTTATATACGGGGGAAAAAAAGATTTCCATCGACTCCATCAGCACTTCCCAAGTACTTTTATCAAAATTTGTATGAAAAACGAAATAGATGGTGATGTATGGGATATATATTCTCGTGTGATTGTGCAACATGTTACATATTTCCGTGAATGTAATCAGAAAGTGAGAATAATAGTGCTCTATATTAAAATGGTTTGTCCTCATTTTGGAATTATTTTTCTCAGAGTTTTAAGGTAATTCCATGCAAGGCAAATATTAAAAAAATGTTTAAAGAGTGTAGACAAAACCTTTTAAATTTTCTCGAGTGTATGTAAAATGCGTTCCTTTCGTCAGAAAAGAGCACCGGTGTTTGTTATAAAGCAACTTGCAAATATATGAAAAAAGAGTTCCTTTTCGCGTGTCATATATTAATGTCATTTATTAATTTTTACTTTCATGAATTTGCATAAATGCGCAATTCTATAGAGTGCAAATCTATAGTAGAATTATTTGATTAAATTTATTTAGTTGTGATAATAAAAAAATTCTCGAAAAAAAAGCAGTAATAATCTTCTGAGGGATAAAGCGCGGATGAAATAATTCTCTTAGTAATTCAAAAAGTCCATTAAAAAAATAAAGGTCAATAACGTCGCTCAAACTTGCTAATTTTTTATCCCCTTTGAAACGTAAACGAAAATTTGAATTGCACGACATTTCAAATTTTGAATGTCAAATTGTTGCTTATAAAGTCGTGCATTCAAATATTCATTGGACGAAAAATTTTCATGGACATTGTTTCCTTTTTTTTCTTTCATTACAATGAATTTTTATTGATTTTATTTGATTTGGCGGAATGAAACAATGTCTATTAAAAAACAACGTTGATTCTTGCTTCATCGTAATTGTTTCAAATATTTAATGTCAAATTTGGCGATACATCAAAATTCCCCTGACAGTATTCTCGTCTAGTTACTTGGTATGAAATATCTGCATTTTCAATTAAAGTAAAAATGTATTGTTTATTTGTTGAGCATACAATCCAGTTCGTTGATTGGAAACAAAAGGTATACCATTCATTTTGTTCGAGTTACAAAAACTGAATTCACCCTTGGTATCAATGCAACATAATCCCACGGAACAAATAACAGTTTTCATCTTTCTTGTTTTAAATTTTAAACAATTGAGTTGTTTTAGTTTAGTTTATTTCTTCTCAATGAACTACGAACGAATTTAAAATCAATTATAGGTAGCGCGATATGAACTTCTCCGGTTCAAATTACTGCGATGCAATTAGGTTTCTTATGAACAAGCTTTGTCGTCGTTGAATGCAAATACACCCTCGAGTTTGTGAAAATTGCAATTAGAGTCACGCAATTTCGGGTGCCATTTATTGTTATAATTATTCAGCATGAATAATTTCCCCCTTTTTTTCTTCATTTTAATTTTTCATCTATTTCATTTTGATTCCCAAGATTTATGAAATATGAAAAGGGCAAATTTTTTATAATTATGCTCCGAAGTCGTGACAGGTTTTTCGATGGAAATATTTTTTTCGCTTCGCTGGGGAAAAAAATATCCAAATCCTCAGTCATTGTGAATAAAAATAAACAAGCATATTTTTATACACACAATTTAAAAAAGAATGCAGTTTTATATGGAAAACAAAAATTTGGTTTCCAAAAAAAAAAAAAAAAAAATTAGATTGGACTAATGGCATGGTGGCATAAAAAAAAAACAAAAGATAAAAAAGTTGAAGAATATAGGTCAACAAAAAATGCCGCAAAAATGTCAGAAAATTTTCCTGTTGTAACGTGTAACGAAAAAAAGCACGGTTTTGCGGTTGATGAAAAAGTGATCTACTTTATCAGACAGGAGTGTTTTTAACTGAAAAACGTATAAAATTTTGAATCGTGTTTTTAATCCGAGCACACTTTCACATTGTAATTGTACTCGATTGTATAATTATTGGATTAGCGTACACCGTCTCGCGATGGGAATAAAATTTTATGACGTTTCGCGAGCCTGCCATTGGCTATTGAAATAAACGACTTTTTGTCTGAACCCTGCGCTTCAATCGCGACATTATTTCGTTTCCTATGAAACTCTCATTCGTTTCTATCAAATTTTAAATGGAAAGAGCTCTGTAGATCAATAAAATTCCACTCTAAACAATATTATCCGTGTTATTAATTTCGCAGAAATTGTCGTTTTCGGTTGAACGAAATCACCGTTAAACTCAAAATCGATAAAGGTGTAATTTTTTTTTGTTCGACTTGCTCCTGCATTGCACATTTCGCGATTCGCTAAATAAATCATTTATCGTCTTTTGTTTTGCTCCTCGGTGATCAATGTTCTCAGACCTCCGCATCGACTGTTTTTGTTGTTCCTTTCCCTCCCTAATTTCGTTTCCAAATTTATTAAACGCCACTCATTCCGACACACCTAATTTGATAATAAATGTCGCCAGCAATAGCGTGCGGCCAGTTATATTTTTCTTTCCGTATTGTGTCTCATTTTTATTCCCGAAAGTCAAATGAGTTTATTTGATGTGAGATTTTATTAAATGCTCCCGTTAAGGTGATTTGTGACAATCAACTTATTACAAACAAAATCAAACAAATGTTTAACAATTATTAAATTAATTTTTTTTCTGAAGAACAAAACAAATTTCCATTTGTAGGTGTATATATAAGCTTACAAATTATCGACGATATGTATAACAGAATAACATCAATAATTATTATTAACAATAATACATTCATACAATACTTCCAAAATCAGCTTTGCGTTTTTTTGCATCACAATTATTCAACAATAGCAGCAAATTTTTATTTAATTGAAATGTTCTCTATTAATTTTGTTAACTGAAGATACTGATTAGCCGAGTTGAATTCAAAATTTATGGGATGTTTAATTTAAACCGCCAGAATAGAGAAACGATTTTTTATTTTTGCTATTGTGTGCAGTGACGGCATAAAGTGCACACTGAAATGCGCGTATTAATATACAGAGCATTGTCAGAATAGTATAAAGCCAAGTTATAGAATCATTTCATGCAGACAATTTTGGCGTATAATCTGCAACCGTCATGTGACATAATCGATAGTTCTATTAATATATTTACAATTATTTATTCAGCTTTTGTTAATAATTCAAGTGGATACTCTGGATGCATTTACTTTATTTTGCTTATTTTTGTTTTCTAAAAGCTCAAACCAAAAGAAGGGACAAACAATTCATCTAAATATTTGTATGAAAGCACAATGAAAGTTTGGTTGTCTCAATGAAAATCGTATGAAATATCGGAAACATCTCTTACACATTTTCCACGTTTTACAATGGAGATGGGAACAATTTCCTGAGTATTTTGCAGAGCACCGAGAGCATCGATCCTGCTAATCCTGTAATATAAATTACGTCCACACAGAACACTACTCTCTCTTCCGGATTCATTTTTGCCTTGGTAATGCAATCAGCTCGAATATGTCACTTATTATGAATTAATATATTTTTTTGTCCGGATTCGTCCAGAAGTATTGCTTTCACGTGCACTTCATTTCTCGCTTCTCGACCTATCCTACTTGAATGTGGATTCTGTTCTAAAAAAGCACTGTTGAAATCAAACAAAAGCGCTCTTACGCTTATGAAATACATTTTTATATTCATCGAATTTTACGTTTCACTTTGCTGAATACTTTTCAAAGACGGGAATAATCCTCGGATGCAAATGAAAAAAAGAAAAAAAAAAAGGAATGAAAAGAAAAATGAAAAAACTAGCTCAAGTGCGGATTTCTTTTAGTCACGGTTATTACCTGATAGAAGAATTTCGTTTTAATTGAAAACAGTTAGCGATTTTTAGAAGAGCAATGGCTTAATCAAAGTTATCCTTTCATACTTTGAACTGCCTGAAACTTGCGGTGAAAAATTTAATGTCGCCTCCAGAGCAATTAACTGCTTTTTTTCTCTCACGTCAGTCCGAGTTTCCAAATTTGCAAAAACCAAAACGTTTTAAAAAGTTTAAAATTTTACGAACTTTGAGCATGCGAGTAAAAAGTTTCACTGTATAGTAAAAAGGGGAGAGTGGGGGGGGGGGAAGTCGAGAATTCAATAAATCTTGAATTTCATTAAAAAAACAATTTCGACTAAACAATTGACAATTATGAGCGAATGATTAATTCAATTTCCTTTCATCAAGATTTTTATAGTCGTTTTAAAATGGGTCGCTGAGTGAAATCACGTCCCCTGAGACGAGCCAAAAGATATAAAACAGAAGCAAAGAAAAATCTTAAATAATGATCACAAAATGATACATCCGACAATCGTATAGTTTCAACATGAATATTTTTCAACTGTAAAAGTTTCAATATTTGATCTGCTCATTCATTTACATGAAATGCTTACATTTGCTTTAGATAATCATTATTTATTCAATTGAAGTTCAAAGCATCGCTAACGGTTATGAAGATTCTACCCACCTGTAAAATTACACCAAAGCTTTTATAATTAAAAACTAAATTGCTGAGCTATTGTTGTGGTATCTAAAGTTTTAACCCAAACTTGAAGCATCAGGTTAAGTTTGGGTTAATTGACACATAACAAGTGAACAATTTCATCGTGATAATCGTTTTTCATTTGCACCCTGTTTATTTTAATTACATATAACAAAAATATATTTTTAATTTTTTTTTTTCTATAAAAACTAAATCCCATCATTAGCGAGAGAGAACATTTAATTCCCTTCTCGCCTCTTTTATTTTATTATCATTTTCATGTTAATCTAAAAACACAAGGCACTGAATTCACCGACTGAAAAAAAACTGTCACGTTAATCGATTAGCCAATGACCGACTGTGTCCCTAAATATAAAAGCTCCCCTCGACCAAACGATGACGATATTAACTCCTAATAAACTTGACACCGAAAATGGCGCAACTTTGTTCATTATTTATCTTCAGTTATAACATCACACAAAAAAAGATAAAACCGGATATCGAAATAGCCACGACAATGCGACACTAACAAAAGCTCGACAAAACAAAAAAAAAAAGAGAGAAGCAGCAAAAAAAGACGTAAGAATGAAAAAGTCTTTTGTTCCTCGGCCAAAAGAAAAGTCTCGTTTGCGCGCGGATTGTTTACCGAGCTGTTTTAATAGGCTTGTGCAATTGTTTCTCTCGTGGTCCACATTCAACTTCCTGAATGTGATCGATTCCCGGCGCTTTAAGGGCGTCGTTTCAAATGGCACCGCGAGAGATGAAACATGCTTGCCAACTTCTGAATGGAATTCCACGTCGAAATAATAGTTAGCGCGTTTTAAGTATGGCAGAAATGCGACCACGTTATGTTCAGCCCTCCATACGTTTTCCGCCGTTATAATCAAGTTGTAAGCTACAGCGCCAGGTTCTCGGCCCGTGTCGGGAATATTGCGGATAATTTAATCGACCCGCCTTCCAGATGCTTATTTTCCACTCTGTTAAGTGTCACTTTGCTTTTAATTCCCTGTTACAATTTTCCTTTCCCTCTTTTGTTTTAATTTCAATTCTTTTTTCCTCCTCCGACTCAAACATCAGGAGAAAAAAAAACAAAAAACAAAAAAAAAAAAACGAGAAAAACCAACGCGGAAAAAACGAACAAAAAAGGTCTACAAGTTCATCCATCTTCAATTCCATTACACTTTTATCTGCATTTTATACTCTGCAGTGAAGATTTAGTGAGAATTCAAGCAACTTCGATTTGCCATAAAATAAAATCTGCCCCGTTCATTTTGAATAGAAAATCCATACTCGAAGTGAAACAATTTCGAGGGCGATTTCATTGTTCGCCTCGCGTCGAACAATTGTTATAATTTACACTGAGGTTAGGAGAGGAGTGGGGGGAAGCCTAACAAAAACATATGTTTTGGGGATTGCAAAGTGGGTGTCAGATAACGTTTCTGATAAAAAGTTCCGCAGCGATTTCATTTGAAGGTATATACAATCGATTAACACGCTTTACTATACGGAATTGTTTTATTTCTCAAGTGCGGAATTGCTGGAACGTAAGGGGTGGAAGGGAACGTGGCATAGAGTATACACTGCAGCGCACGCCACGCTGAAAAATGCTACACAGCTTTTATTGCACTCACGACTTCTTGAATTTTAAAAAGCGAATTTCAAACAGAAAGAAAAACTTTTTTATCTGTGTTGGATTTTACAGTTTTCAGGGCCGTGGGTTACACTTTCTTTTTTTTTATAACAGAAGACAGTGACTTTTATTAGAAAGATGGTTTGACTTTTGTTGTTTGTCAAAAATAAGATTTAAATGAACTGAAAAAATAGTTTGAGAAATAATTTTAAAAAATTTCTTGTAGAAAAAAAAAAAAAATTGATGTTCGGTGATGTTGTTGGGAAATTCAATTTTCTTTTAAGAGAGCAACATGAAAATATGATTTTTCGGGATGAAATTGACCCTTGACTTGACATTCGACTAACCTACATTCAACCGATGATTTCCTGTCGTTTTTCGATTCGATAGGGATTGTTTTTTAAAAGGAATTACATCTTTTCTGAGTGACGGATTTTTGTCTGAGTGCATTTCCTCTTGCGATACATGTGATGTTCGACAAAGTCGAGAAAAATGATGGCACCGTAGCAATTGCTGCGAACATTTTGATTGGACAAACTGATTATGCGCGAGTCACGATGTTGCACGATCAAAACTTTTTCTGTCGAACCATATTTCATTTCTGAGAGCGAAAAAAAAGGAGCTGGAAATAATAATAAATTCCAACGGCAAGAAAAAAAAGAAGGAAATAATTTTTTCGCAATAAACTTTCATGAGCGTGTGGCGAGGATTAATTTTTTTAGCTCGCTTGGAATTGTAGGAGTGTTTAATGCGATTTTCTTAATTTAAGCATCCTTTTGAGATCGGTGTCAAGTAATTAAAATAAAAAAAAATCATCCGGAGAATTATTCCGCGATTCAAACACGACTTTATTTCAAATGATATATTTTTTACCAACCGTTTTTGTTCCCTTTTGACTTCAAAGACAAATGCGTCGAGTACCGTGCATTAAAAAGTTCGAGTTATTTTCACGAAAAATTTTATTTCGTTTAAAGGTAAAAAAGAAAAATGGGGTCAGTTTTGCTTATTAAAAATTAATTATCAAAATTTCAAATTGTTGATCATTTTCAACCGAAAGTTTTTACTTTAATCCAGTTAGTAGAAAATAGAAATGTTTACATTTTTGTTAACAAGTCCTTTGAATTAGTAACTCTTTTCGAACGTTGAATTCTTGATGTTTATGAACTTACAAAATAATTCTCATTATTTGGAAATTGTAATTTTCAAGTACAAGCATAACTTGAACAGAGCTGAAAACTTTAATGAAAAGTGCTCATTTTTGTGAGTTTTATAAAATAAATAAATAATAAATAATAATAAATAATTAATCAACAATATTCTAAAATTTTTTGATTCATTATGCATAACATATTTTTACATATTTCTACATATTTCTTTTGTATACAAAAGAAAATAAAGTCTTGATAAGATTATTGATATTTTGATCAGTTTAAAAATTAATCGTTGCTCAAGTTCATTAAAACAAGAGGATTTAATAAAGTATTTCACACTATAACTCGTAATACAATCTTAACCTGTAAGTCGTTTTGTTATATGAATAAAAGTATGATGAGTGAGCGCGATAGGTTAGATGGAACTCAAAATATCTACTTCTCCAACAATCTGGAACACTACTGCTGGTAAATCATATGACGAAGACACGTGACCAAAAATATACGTTCTCATTGGTTGCACACATAAGCTTAATCTCATTCCTGTTTCTGCACGTTTTCAAAACGTTTGGATGCATTAGGGGCTAAACAATTCAAGAACCCTTTTGTTTATTAATTCATTTTACAATACTGAATACCGTAGAAGCATGAATGCTTTTATGTTAGATTTGTGTTCTCAGACGCAATGGATAAAATGTGTTGATCACTGAAACTAATGAATGTAATAACAACAATGAAAACCATTTTCACTGAGTCAGTTCTTAAAATAATCTTCTTAAATGTAAACTATTTTTATAATTACATGACGATTTTTTTACATAATTTATTAAAACGGTCTATTTTTATAAAAACTGAAACTGATTGGTCATTTC
>JAAMPD010001527.1:0-23357 GCA_025266255.1 Trissolcus basalis | reverse complement strand
AAAACTAAAAAAGTTTACGAAAAATCGAAAAAATAAAAAAAATTTAACAAATACAATTATATACAATTGCAAATTCAAACTTTGGCTCTCAAGAAATCAGCCAATAAGGAAAGAGGACGAAAGTGAATTTAGCTGAAAGATGCGATCAATCGATTCAATCGATACAAAAGCCAATTCACACTTGTCATCTACTTTTTCTCTTTAGGAAATAAAACTTAATTTTTCAAAGCGTCCAAATACACCTAAGGTTGCAAATTCTGATATGTAAATTTTGAAAAAAAGTGAATCTAATAACTCAATGATATTTCATAAAACGTAAAAAAATAATTAGATATAGCTACTTTTTAGGCAATATAATCATTTCTCTTCTGTGAACTGTCACAATTAATTAACGAAAGTTTTCTTGTTATATACAAACAATACAATATGTATCGATACTATAGTAATTAAGAATTTCACACTCTCGTTCAGTAGCTACTAATTTGTTCGTTAAGTCCACTAATTACAGGTAATTAAAGCCCATTATAACATAATTCTGTATTTAAAAAATGAAAAAAAAACAATCAGTTTCCATGACAGAGACTGAATCGTGAAATTATTTTGTCAATTGAAACCAAGCAAACTTATTTATAATTTCAACAATCTTACCTGAATTTGTCCTCCTGTCAAATATATTTTCATGACTGCAATTTTTACAGGTTAATCAACTTTAACAGAAAATGATTTTGTTAAAGAAAACATTCATTTTTCATAGTGTGATCCGATCAAACTCCAATATGAATACAAAAACGTTTATTATTTTTCTGATATGAGCAAAAAGAAATCCATTTAGCGTACACAATGTAACGGTGGAATCAAATAATTCCTTTTTTTTTTTTTTTTCACAGAAGGATTATTGATTTTCACTCTATTTCAAGCATTCAATTCCAGCGCGACTGGTTTTCCCAGATTCACACGGGACACAAAGGGCGGAGATAGATTGTAATTCCATGATTGCGTTTTCCACTCCACTTCACACCCACCCGTTCCGAGAGTCTTCTTTCTTATCTTGTCAAAACTAACTATTAGCTGATGTTTTCTCGAATTAAAGCCCAATTTTGCTAATCACTACAATTTTAAAAAAAAGCCGTCATCACCCGGTTAATTAAACGATCCTTTTATATTTCGCAAAAATTATATATTTCGCTGGAGCATTTTCAATTAAAATTAGTTTTTAAAAATTAAAGATACAATTTTATCTCATTGATCTCGTTACACTACAATCAACGAGATAATTGATATTTATTTTTGATTTACAAATATTTATCTTCTACTTAATAGCTGAGTATTGAACGCAAAAAAAAATGTATATCAAACACGTTCGAGATTGTAACTGAATTTCTCTCGGCATCAGATGAGTCCAATGAGACGTTGAGATAAGGTGATATTCGATAACACCAAACTTATCTGCGACTGGTCGCTTTGTCTGATGAAGTGCAAAGTTTTTCAAAATACAACGTGTGAACATTGACTGGCAGTTTAATCGCCCGCCATAGTTGTTATATGGTCTACCAAACACTAAACACAAAGGCGATCTCTAAAAGGATCAAGTAGTGCATTCAACGATCCGTGAGACTTGAATTGTAGCAGGAAGAGAGCTCTCTCTGATTCCGAACGTATCATGAAAGATTTTTCACTCGGGTTACATTCGTTCGGCACCTTCATTAAACCTCATTCAACGATCTTCTATTAGAATAATACCTTTATTAAAACACACAACATTATGTCAGAATAATAATAAATAATTCAAAAAAAGTTATCGTAATAAAAAGTTAAATTGAAAAAGTATTCTAAATAAAATCAACCTACAATTTTTTATAATTTATTTAAGCAAACACATCAGTTTATTTTTGTATGTGCAAAGTTGAAGAATGACAAACAAATTTTTCTGTCATTATCATTCTTTTCAAAAGAATCAAAAAAAAATAAAAAGACACTGTAAAGTTAGCATAAATGATTTTTATCGTTTTTTTTTATAATAAGTTTGAAATTTATTTATATACAACTCTTGTTCAAACGGACTTTGTATTCAATCAAAATAAATATATCTTGTATATTCGAGGTTAAGGGATGAAAAAAAATTGTTTTTTGTATTCATTGTTTTGATTGGAGATAAATGAATAAAACCACACACAACTGGTGGAAATCCAATTAACTCTGATTTTAAATGAAGATTAAAATGCGATTTTTAATTCGAACAATCCGCTCGAGTTCACATTTCCCCGGAGATTCATTCAATTTAATAATTATCGTTCATCTTTAGATAATAGGGAAGTCATTCAATTATTTAGCGATAGCCGTGGAGGGTCGCCGACGAGCAGGGTATGAACAGTTGACAATTTACACGACTTTATCTAGTAGTACCAGAATGCGCACATAATCCTCTGGTAATATCCTACTAAACAGGATTTTAGTGTTCCGTGACATACGATTCGCATTTCTATATATACACCAAAAGTCACACTCAAATATCATAAAGGAACTGTTTCAATAATAATATTTTATTAAAATGGTTTACAATTTCTTAATGGTTAAACTGACTTCACTCATTTATTTCACTTACTTCAAATTAATAATTGAATTATACAATAACAAAAATAAATTTTGAACAAAAAAATCAAAAATATTATCGAATTTCATATTATTAATTGCAAATATTTTCGTTCTTTTTTTATTTTTAAACTGAAAATTAACAAAAATAATTTTCGTTTTTAATTTTTGAATAAGGAAAGTAACTTTTCAAACGAATCAAAAATTCAAACATTTCATATGCATTGAATTTTATATGGTCGAATAAAAATAATTGAGTTTTCAGGTTTATTAACCAAATGAAATTATATTTTACAAAATAGCAAAATGTTTAAACAATCAAAAGCTTGACTGTGAAACGATCACGAGGTTTATTATAAAAAAGGAGTATAATACAGCAAGCGGAGCGCAATGCGCCATCATATTTCTTCGAGAAGAGTGGATTACGCATGTCCTAATACAACGTCGAGGGTGGCGAATGCAATGCGCATCTTTCCTGGGCGTTCCGTGGTCCCACCAATCGAACGAGCCCGTTAATACGACAGAGAACTCCATCAACCAACGGGAAATCACTCCAGCACCTATATATAATTTCGAATTGTTCGCGACTAGTTAGATGGGGCTGCGTTATTAATTGGCATTGAATCTCGTCCGATCAATTTCGAGCTATAGAAGTAACTTTTCCCCTGCAATATAGACCAACCATTGCAATCCATGATTAGCAACATTCAAATAACGTCATCATCCAGATATCAAAAAAAAACACACACACATTTTGATGATGCTGAGAGAAATAACAAAGTCTTTAGAAAATCATCAATAATTTTCAAACACATGTACAAAATCTGAAATACTGCAACAAATGGAATGTAGACATCAGACAAATTTTTTGTTTTCAAACTACACTTCAGCTTGTAGAATGTAGAATAGTTGTAGATATTTTTAGATTTCCAATTTCTTATTGAGCTCTCGTTCAAGTTTTTCTTTCCATCAAATTACATTCGGATTGATTTCTTTTGAGATATCATCTGTTTAATATGGAAACTGAGTGATTACTTGTTCTCGCGCTAAGAAAAAAAAGCAACACTGAAAATTTTCCATTACAAAAAAAAAATACATGCAAATATTATATCGATGCAAGAATCATCCCAAATATGCATCTGACACGCAGCCAGTTTGCGTTATTTACGAGCGTATAAATTACGTGCCATAACGATTGAGCAACTGTGTATATACCGTTCAAACCAAACCGATGATTTTGCCTTCACTCCTGTTTGAGAAACAATCGATTTGATGGTAATTTTTTTGATTCGTTTTCGGGTCGCTGTTTTAATCCTGTAATTTCGTTCCATATTGTTGCCATTCTCATCGTTTTTCATCGTCGGATTTTTCCTCGTCGAAAATCACACAAAGGTGAACAAACTAAGATAAACTTTTTTTTTCACCAAAATTTCTCACGACATTTAAAGTTGTAAAATGTAAAAGTTTGTAAAATATATAATGAAAACTCATTAGCTAAAAATAAAAAGTTGTTGAATTATTCGAATTGTTCACGTCGTATCAGTTTTTCCAGATCAGTTTCCAAGTTGGTCAGATGCCAAAGTGTCAAATTTAATAAATACCTTTGTCAGGTTACGTTGGACAGGACTTCTGCCAAATTGCAAAATCAAAATTTCTTGCATAAAAGCGTAGAAAGTCATGAGCATTGTGTCACCAAATAAGGCGACGTTACGACACCCCTTATCAGATGAAGACGAGCATAAACTGTCGACAAAAAATGCGAGCGCGTTTTTCTTCATCCGGAAGTTGCACAAAATAGGGTGGGGGTATCTGGTGATTCCAAAGGGCAGCCAAATCGGGGAGGCTCGTTTCCAAAACTGGCGCAATTTTTGCGATCGAAAGTTTTGACTTGAAATTAAGCATACGAATCTTACATATAACGAGAAATTATCGCAGAGAAAGTTATACTTTCTTAGGCGTATCAATTGCATTTACTGGCAATCGAGATTCCAATTGAAAGTGTTATGAACCGGACGCCATGCTTCATGATAACTTAATTGCTCATACGAACATTAACTTCGTAGTGTTTTCTATCAAATTTACAATACAATTGCAGAACGAAATAACTCGAAGGAAGAGAGGTGGATTTTTATTATAGAACCACGATCAAATTTTTCGGCTCGGCTTTCAAGCAACAAAGTTGCGTGGTTATTACATACCGCTGATTTGTTATGGATTTATCGAGCAATTTGAACGGGGAGTGAAGTGTAAATCATAGTCATTAAGAATTTCGATTTCTGCACATAATAATTACGTTACAAATCACTTTTGCGTGATATGTCTTGCGCTGATTGATGAAGTATTTTAATTTTTCTTGGAACGAGTTTTCCTGTCTCTTTGATCTTACTAAAATTATACAAATGTCAATCCTTAGTCAATCAGAAACGAAAATATACCCCTATTACCACTGTGAACTAGTACACATTTTTTTTCATCAAAAAAATGTAGACTGAATGAAAATATTACAAATTCATCAAATGGTCAATATAATTATGACGAAACCAGGCGAACGATTAATTTTGAGGAATTTAAATTATTTTGTCAAACTAGTGGAAGTTTCAATTATTGCATGTTTGGCAAATTTAAATTTCAAATTTGTAATTTGTTCATAATTATTCTACATTTTATAAGGTTGATTTTTTTTCTTTTAAAATTGACTGTTGAGTTATTAATTGATATTTTTTTCGTTTCTCGAAATTTCCTCAACAGGTCTTTAAGAAAAGGAAAAATACGATCCAAGTGAAAACTGGCTGTTTCTTCCCAATTTGTGAGATTCTCTACCAAAGTAATTGTGCGAACTGACAAATAAAAATTGTAATTGCAGGTTTTGCACGAAATTGCAAAACAGATACGTATTCAAACCTTAGAAGAGTATCTTGCATAAAATGAAATTACAACCTCAGACACTCGACCGCCGCAGCGTCTAATAAGATGAAACATTATTTTCACCAAACAATATATAAACTTTCTCATAGTCCAAATTCGTTCGTCAATTATCCCCTGATTACTAAACCGTTCCTCGAAAACAATCTGGCACGAGGGATTGTCAGTTTGGCAACTGACAATTTGTGCTAATTAAAGGCCCCCTTCGAATATGCAATAAGTTATTAACATTCTTTTTTTCCTCTCAATTTTAATATTTTATTTCCAGCGCGTAATACGGATCTTCCGTTCTTGCATAACCGGCAGTCCGGATTACTTCAAGTTTGCGATTGAAATGTCCGATAACGTGTTTCCTTTTTTTTTATTGGTGATCGCGAGAAACGTTTTCTCGAATTCAAACCGAGTCATTTAATTGGTTCGTATAAAAATAAAAGGAAATACGTTTACCGGAGCGTTCAAAAGACCTTTCATTTCCTATTTCGACTAAAAGTTCACATAACTAATCCATCAAGAACCATTTTTATTGAAAAAAATATGTAACTGAGGAGGAAGTGACTGGGCATGAAAATTCTTAGCTTGAAAAATTTCCCTGCATAACGTGCCCATATATAATTCGCCGAATCAAAAAGGTACACGATTCCGATGAGAAACAAAGCCGAAACACTTTTCGCTGCTGGTCCGTTGCAAAATTTCATTCAAGAGTCATTGAACGCCAGTTGTCAATAAAAATGCATGAGGTTTTCTTCCTTCGTTTAATCATAGAAATAATGAGCGAATTCCCGCGCCGTTCAATGAACAATCTTCTCTCGCTTTGCATGCTTTATAGTTGGCCATTAAACGAAAATGAAAGTACCGATTCAAGATTGTTGAACGAGGGTTCATCTCGGACGAAAAGCAGTTCAATCCCGCGGCGCATTCACTCGCGCGATCGAAACAATCAAAACAAAAGCTGGACGGCTCTCAATTAGATGGCTGACTTTGAAGGATACATTTCTTCCGAAAAAGGTAAACATTTTCGTTCGGCAATCACGCGGTTGCATAAACGCGGTCATAAATCATGATGTTTGTGTTCTTACAATAGGTCAACAAAACAATCATCTAACATATTGCCAATTGTTTGTAAGAAACAAATTCATGGCAATAGGCGGGTTATGTAATCCTTTTACAGTACGGTCTATGAGACGTGAAACTATAAAGCGTTCGGGAACGGATTATTATTACGCTCTTGTAATTGACACAGGCGTTAGAAAGTACGGAAAGGTACCGCATCACTTTATTAATTTTACGATATTATTATTCAACGCCAAATTAAATGGCCGTGAGCTAACTTCCGTCGAGCGCCGCTAACGACCGACCGAATCGTTTTGTGTAATGGCGCTTTTATGGCAGCCGGTGTGAGATTTCGATCTTTTTGCATCCCACTGTTTTTCTTTTCTTTTCTGCCCGTTTTATAGACAATGTAGCAACTTGGACGCAACCTCGCAGTCTGCTTGCCGTTTATGAAAAGTGTTGCAACTCTTCATGGCAATTAAAATGAACTGCTAATTATTCAATTTCATTCTGCAAACAAAATGTTGAACAATTAATTTCAAAAGTACGTTTCAAAATTGGGAGGTGAACAAATTTAGGATCAATTTAATAAAAATGGTACCCGATATCTGGCCGAAATTAATTGAAATATCCGAAAGCCGGGATAAAATGTGGATTAATCAAGCGTGACGCGAGGAAAATGCAAAGATATCATCACTGGCGTCACAGTGCTTGCACATAATTTTCACGTAGAGAAAGTATATACATTGTACCGAATCTTCCGTTCATGTGTTGCACTTGCATTGTGAAAGTACAATTTTTTGAATGTGCCTCAGTGTGTTGGTTGTACGTACAAAGCACGCGACAACTTGTTTTTTTTTCATTTTATTCGTATTTTGTTGCTGCCATTTTGCATCCTTGGAAAATTCTCTGAGAAACGGGAACACGATCGACGCGAAAGCCAAAGAGGCCATTTGATATGCGGTAAACTGAGAATACAAATTGGTAATTTGGCCTGGCAGGCCGCGGGTTGGATAACATCAGAGTGAACAACCTCGCGAGATGTTTGTAAAAAACTTTTTAATTTATAAAAAAATACAATACTTTTTACATAGACGACTACATTTCTTAATCCTAGACTGTACTGACATATCATCGACGTATGTGTACCCAACAACGTATTTCGTATCGTTCTCCTGTTTTCGTATATAATACAAAACCACAATTTTACAATCAAAAGTCGAATCTGATAATTTTGGCAGTTCAATAACAATTCCGAGTGAACGCCTTGGACTGGAAGTGGATCATCGCGAACGTACAACAGTAACCATGTACAGTCACAATGAATTGTTGAAAAACCCACGTAAGATAATGTACAATTACAAAAGATGTTGTAATTAACAATATACCCCTTTGAGCGCGTAAAAACAATTTGTTTCCAGTTCATTGTCCGTTGACCCAACGTGTGTACACACACATGCTAGATAATGCACTTACCCTCTCGCTTTCTCTCTCTCTCTCTCACTTTATCCGATTCATCTTCATTGAATAAATATCGTTGATGGTATAAAAAAAAATTAGGTACAAAAATAATTTCTTCGACGGCCTAACGAAGTAACCCGCTTTTGATTAACACTTCAGATCTTACTGTCCTTACACTTAGATCCCCGAACCGATCAGTGGTGACCGTATCCGTAGCTGGGCTCGAAGCCACCGCCGTCTCCGCCGCTGCTGTGTCCGTGGTGCTCGTGGTGTTCGTGGTGGTCGTGGTGCACGTGCACGGGCACTGGCACCTTCACGGGGTAGGGCACCTCCTTCTCAACTGGGACTGGGACCTCCTTCTCGACGTAGTATGGTTTGTCAACGTAAACCTTAACTGGGTAGGGCACGTGCTTCTCAACTTGGTATGGGACTGGTTTGTGCACCGTGTATGGTTTTGGCACGGGCACCTTGACTGGGACTGGGTACGGCTTCTCAACAGGGACTGGGTACGGCTTGTCAACTGGGACCTTCACTTCGTAAGGCACCGGCTTCTCAACTGGACTGGGTATGGCTTCTCGACGGTCACTGGGTATGGTTTTGGCACTACGACTGGGTACGGCTTGTCAACTGGTACCTTCACCTCGTAGGGCACGTGCTTCTCCACTGGGTACGGCTGGGGCACTGGGATTTTGACCTTGACTGGGTAGGGCACGTGCTTCTCGACGGTGTAGGGCTGGGGAACTGGAACCTTCACTGGAACCGGCACGTGTTTCTCGACGGTGTACGGCTGGGGCACGTAAACTTTCACTTCGTAGGGCTTGTCAACTGGGACCTTCACTTCATAAGGCACCTTTTTCTCCACGGTGTAAGGCTGGGGCACATGAACAGGCACCTTCACGAAGACCTTCACTGGGTAGGGCACGTGCTTCTCAACGGTGTATGGCTGGGGCACACCGACCTTCACCTCATAGGGCACGTGCTTCTCCACGAGGTAGGGCACGTGTTTGGTCACCTCGTAGGGAACTGGCACCTTCTTCTCGATCGTCACGGTCTTCACGTGTTCGTGGTGGTGGTGCTCCTCGTGGTGGCCGCCATAGTCACCCAAGTGGTGGCCCAAACCACGCTTCTCGTTCTTCTTCAGCTCGGAGGAAACTTGGTCATTCTTCTCCTCGGCCTTTTGTTCCTCCGCGAAACCCGTGGTCACTAAAAGTGCCACGAGCACAAACGCAAACTATGAACAAACAAAAGTTGACTTCTATTAGTCTTATGTCAGATTCGATATTTTTTTTTTTTTGAGTTGGTATTTGATATATAAAAATGAAATGAAAAATTGGAAAATTTCACGCGTTACGGAAATGTTCCCTTTGCAGTCGAGAAATTGTTCAAACACGCATGAAAGGTGTATAACTAATCAGTCAATCTTGCACTTGAAAAAAAATTGTTTAAAAAAACAAGCTAACTGATATCATTAGCAGCGAGTTTAGTTTTCATTCAACAGAGAAATCTAAAACGAAAAAATGAGACAAGTGGTGCAAGACCGTTTGGAAATGAAAGAGAAAAAGACGAAAACAAGATCCGAACGTTCAGGAAGTGTATGCTAAATTGTAAAATGATTACCAGTATTTGAAACTCGTGATAAATTGAACGATTATATAATTCCATATCAGGATCATAAGTGAATATACACTTTCTAATTATGTTCCACGGAGTAGAACGTGATTCTACATCAAGTTGAACGACAGCGCGGTGTCATTAGGCTTTAAGCGTTAACATCTGGATGAGTAGCCGCGATGTGCAATTGTCGGCTACTTCTGGTATTGTGTCACTTTTTTTTTTCTATGGCGATGGACTGTGTTATTTATATAAGCCGTTATATGCGCCTCCGTTTGTCAACATTACGCATGTTACGATTCTCAGTGATGTCACCGAGCGTTTCGCGAAACTTCATCACATACTGATTTCCATTTAATCATACGAAATTATGGAAAACGTCCAAGTTTTTCTACTTGGATGGAACTTTACATAATGCGAACAAAATGTTTGAACAAAAGTTGTGTGTCTTTTTGCAGACTTTCGCAGAACCGTTAAAAGCGAATATTAAAAATGTGTAAAATATAAATAATAGTATGGCAAAAATTAATTAAAAAACAAGATGATGAAAATAGTACCAGTGAAGTTAAACAATTGCGTTGCAAAAAGAAATTAATTGAAAAACAAATTACGTTTTAATTAAGGGCTGTGGGTAAAAATTATAAACCATGGGGTTTTACGCAATCGGCTGTTTACAAGCGACTAATTTATTTTATATACACCTTTTTGCATTGCTTTCTTCGAGTGAGAATTATTTCTTTTTTACAACGTGCAGCGAAATTGCTTTCCTTGTATGACATAACGATACAAGTTAGAAGCACTCGCTTTTATAGTGCCGCGATGCAAATATAATTCAGCTCATTAATCTGCAGCCTGACTGGAACTGATATCAGATTGATATTTAAAAGCATTTTTAAGTTCATTTGCTATTATGAAAAGCGTTCATCTTGGTTCGTTTGACTTTACATAATTAATGTCAAGTTTTATGTCAATTTAAAACCGTGATAAATTATCGGACTTGAGGTGCGATTCAGATATCAGAGAGGTTGATATTTTCCCATTGATACTGATCTCAGGCCAAACTTTGGTTCAAATGATGAATAAAAATGATAATGTTAGTAATGATGGTAATTCAGCTGTATCTTGATCACAGATGTTTCATAATCGGTTCTGATCGAATCTGGGGTAGTGTTAATAGAAGGTAGATTATTATAAAAAAAAGCTGTTGCAAATAAACGCAAATATTGCATTTCAATTATCTGTCATTGGAGATCGACATGCAATTTTAGACGATGGAAAGACTAGACTTTTGAGAAATATCGGTTTCGCAATCCATCAAGAAAAACAAATAATCGGAAAATTTTCTAAAGAAATATTTTCTTACTTTCTGGAATCAAATTTCAGAAAAAATTTTTTGATTTATTCATATGGTTGGTGAGAAGTTCATTTACATTCGAATGAAATTGTTCATTTTAATCAAATTTGACAGATCCTTTCAAAACCATTTTTGTACAATTACCAAATTCATTTTTGAAACATGTATAATTGATACAAATTGAATTTAATTTTAGTCAAATTTGATGGATCTTTTCGAAACAATATTCGAAATCTTGTACAATTACAAAATAGTTTGAAACATACAAAATTTACACAAATAGAAATTAATTAGAATCAAATTTGATGTAACTTTTTTAGAACAAATCACAAAATTTAATTGTACAACTAAAAATTGAAAGAAAAAAAAATCATTACACTAAAATAATTTGCCAAACAAATTTATAAACTGAAGAAATAATTATTGCTATGAAATAAGTTTAATTTGATGAAATATTTGCTAACTTATAAAAAAAACTCTTATAAACCAGATAGATCTCAAAAACTCAAAATTAAAAAATTAAAAAAACTTCAAAAGTTGTTGATTTATTGAAACAACTTTTTGAGTCGAGTTGTTCAAAAATGTAATAAAACTTTTGTTACATAAAAAGCGAAAAATTAATTCCAATGATATTAATTAAATACAATTAAAAATACCAAACGATACCAGACTGAAGATGTAAATTCAAGCACTGAGAGCGACCTGTCACTACAAAATCGTCGTCGGTTCGAGAGAGTGATGAAAAAAAAAAAATGATTCGCGGTGTACCACAAACTTGCACCCATAACTTACCTTCAGGTACATTATCTATCACGTGTGCGAGTTTGACGTTCAACCACTGACTGAACCGCTACGGTTTCTAGAAGCAGCCTTATATACTCGACTACCCAATATAATAGCCTTAGCACTTTCTCTGCGGCTCGTGCTGGCGACGAAGTCGTTCACTCGCTGCGTGTCTTCGGCCGTTCGGCTCTGCAGCAGTTGCAAAAGAATAAACCGAGGATGAGCGCGTGAGAAATGCGACGAATGTCCAGCAGCTAATACGTGTCATCCATCAGTGCTAATGCGCCTCTTCTGTCGCTCCATTGTCACCTTCCGCATCGTCCAGGAAATCCAACAAAACCACTCGGCATCTCACGCAAACTCTAACAGAACAAATTTTTTTCCTACATTTTTGTTTCGTTTCCATTTTGTTTGTTTGCTGTTGTTGTTTCTGTTTGTTTTGTTTGTTCATCAAATGGTGATTATAAATTCATCTGGTTGTATCCTCAGGATCGGTCAATCGCATTGCGTTTCACTTTCATTGATTTCCAACCGGCAGCCCGGTCGGATTTTCCAGACTTTATTGCACATAAAACTCGTCGACTCGGAGCGTTAGATTCAGCAGGAATTCGGCTTGCATTTTTGAGCGACTGATGGCTTGATTTGTGTCGTAATGTTCGCTCGATTACACTCCATAGTATTTGGATATAATTATTATGTAAACAGTTTCAGTATTGAGGATAAAAAAAGTACACTCGCGAATAATTTTATTTTCGACGGAATATTTCGTGCGCTAATAAGCCGATCGAATTACAGGCGACGATTTAACAGTCAATTATTGATTTGTGTGGTTCATTATTGTGTTGCAGGAAAGTGCAAATTTATAGTTTCAGTCGCGCAAATTACTCGCGGAAAAAAAAGCCGAAACAAATTCTGACAAGTGTCCTTATTATTTATTTATTATCAATTTCCCCCCCCTAATGATTAATGTCAATTCAGTTGGAAATAAAAAAATTGTCTGAAAAATATCGTAAAATGAGAAATAGATTGGATACAAAAAATAGAGTTGAATTAAAAGTTTGAAGGCGAATACAAAGAGCTGTGTACGAATAAAATTGCGTATCATTGTTGAATAATCCAGAATGCTTTCGTGGAACATTTTATTTTACTATGTAAATCGAACTTTGAGTTTTCCTGTAGAAAGTAACTACACATTTTTAATTTTAATAACCTCGCGGCGCTTAAATGTATTCCTGAAATCTCAAAAAACTCGAACTGTTACATCAATTGTAAATGTTTCACATTCAGCTAATCAGTTTCTTCAACCAGTTTGTATGCGTTCAATTTATAAACTAGTTAACGTCGACTTTTTGATATTCAAACGAGTCATAATCATATACATCAAACGTGTCACAAAAATCTCAACCCGCGTCCGGCTTATCTTACGGATCAGTTTGCGAGGGAAGAAAAGAAACTTTTTTCTTTTCAAACAATTTTAATTCGTCGAGCTTACAAAAATACAAAAGGGGAAAACAGTTCTCGAAGACTTGTCATAACAAAATTTATCGACTTTTCAATTGCAAATTCTAGTTTTAATTACAGATAATTGGACGCGAGTGCTGAAAATGTCAAGCGAGCTTTGGCGTCGCTCAAACTCGGTGTCGACGAGCCCACCGAAAGCGAAAGTGTACTGTAAAAAGTCGAAAGATCATTAGGACTTGATACATTTCTCAATAGACAATGTTGTACGAATTGCATAATCACTTTTATCCGACATCTTTTCATGAACAAAGGCATAGGAGTCAGGAGATAAAAAAAAACTGGGAAGAGGAAAAAAATAGTTATTACAATCTATGAGAAATTTCCGCCGAGTCGCCTTGAACCGAGCGAACTGATTGCTCGATATTATATTCCTTATAAAAATGAGGCAAGTTTCGATGTTTGTTTGGCGGTTCGTTACAACATGCTCGTTATTCAGCGACAATAAAAGGGGAGGCCTCGTTTGTTGCACGCCTGTGTGAATCTGAACATTATGTTGGAATTTGCCTGAAACGTCCCAGTCGAGGCTCGAGAAAATCGGTACATAACAGCATTTCTCCGGTCTATCCTGATTTCGTAACAATTCAAAGAGGAAAGGTGCATTTACGAAAAGTGCATTGTTCCTTCCCTCGGCTATTTTCAACGTCTGAAAGTCGATTAAGATGTTCATATTCAATTCAACCTAAAACAAAAGCGCAGTGATAAATGATAATGTTATTCAATAATTCGATAAAATGTTAAATCCGATGCTCGTAATCCGGTGAATTTATTTCTCTAATAATTAACCGGTCGAGAAAAGTTCCGCGACTCTCGGAATACTCTTTTCTTTTATGCTAAAATTTTGATATCGCGAATCCTATCTTGTGGTGTGTTTCAATTACGTTAATTAATATATCAAGGAAATCATTTTCACTAACAATTTTTTTTTACGTAAGTGAGAACACAGTCGCGGTAGTGCAGTATCTGTGTCAAATTATTAAGATTTTTTTTCTTCCACCAGGTGGTGTTTTTTTGCGGGCTTTGGTTTACGAGTTGCAAAAATGTATCTCTTTCGAGAGACACGCTTAATTAGAAGTCGGATGAAGGATAAGTTATGGTGCGCGTTTACTTTCAATGACTGTGAAGTTACGGCAAAAAATTGAACGGCCACTGTAAACTTTATAATCAGATTGTAAAATGTACGGTTGGGTTAACACAAAGTCGGAAATCCGCAGCCATTAATAAAAGTGATTGATGATGATATCTCGCTTACAATGTGTATCGTGTTTAAATAGAATTTTTTTTTCTCTCGCACAAATAACATTACACAATGATTGAAATTCAAAACGTAAGTGGCAAAAAGTAACCGGTGGAAAATTTTCTTTGTTTCAAATATAATTGAGGACATTTCTTGCAGATAACCGTCGAGGCGGTGAATGTTTAATTAGGATTATAAAAATAATGTGCAGCTCACGTTAGAATTAATAAAAATCGTTTTAATAAAATTAATAAGTTGGAATTATAAGTTGGCGGTTAGAAAGATAAATTGGAATCATAATGGCGAGCATAATGGTATAATGAGCCGTTGAACATTTATATTTAATCAAAAATTACTTCGCCATAATCTTTATTGTCTATTGTATTACAAATAAAGTAAAAGCTTCTGTGAGGGAAAACATTGATCTCCTCGCCTATTGCGACAGCTACTTTATGTTGAAAAAAAACCTCGTGTCTGAAAGTTCGTAACACTCAATCTTCATTATTCCACGTTGAACCATAAATTGTCAAGGTTGTGTATTCTAGTTTTGCCGTTTTTTAAGTATTAGTTTACAGATCAGATTTATTTGCTTTCGTTTGTTGCAGAGATATGTACATGCTAGCTTAGATCGTAAATTTCGTCACAAGAACTTCGAAAGCATCGTGAAAAATATAAATATCAGTAAAAATTTATTACAAAATACATAAATCCGTCAACACTTAATGTACGTAAACTTCTTGAAATTTGTCATCTGGCTGAGACTTTTCATAAAGCGCCAACTTGCAGAACTGGAACTAACAATCTAAATGCATCTTGGATATACGAACTAGCATTAGCAGCCTGGAATGAAAGAAACGAAATCCATTAATTTAATTTAATGTATTACAAACTCATGACAAATTTAATTTAACTTCTTTTTCGTTGCAAATGCTTACTTCAAGAAAAATCGTTGTAATGCTAGAATTAACATCATCTTTTATGGCATCATCATTGAATTCATTTAGTCGATCTCCAAACAGGTTTGCAATGCTGCTGATCTGTTCGCACAAAATGCGAGTCAGCTGAACGAGAGCGTCAGCTTCATTAACCGTGCTACGTCTTTCCTTGACCAACAGCAGTTCCGCAGACTTATGAAACCTCTCGACGGATAACGCGGTGAATTGCGCCAAAGCGGAAATCGCCTGCTGGAAAATCTGACGGTGCGTGGGACTGCTCCCCTCGTCCGGAGAAAGGTTCTTTTTAATCTCCTGCAGTGCCTGCAATAACAATTTTTTACACTCAACAAATTTCCGTCACTCTTTCTAACATATACAATATTTATGAGATTAAATGAAAACACATACATCGTATAATTTATCACAATTGATCGCAATTGCTAGACTTTTGCAAACTTCGTCTAGGCGTTCCTTCAGATCCTTGTCCGACTCTTCTTCCTCGTCCTCGTCACCGAGGTCACATAATTGTTTAATCTCTTCCAGAGTTTCCTGTAGGGAATCTAAATCGTCGTCACTCAGATCAACCAGTCGATGTTCAATCTTCATATTGGATTGTTTCGACAACATCTCGAGGGCTTCCAGGTGCACCAGACCTTGATAATCATCAAAGAGACTTTCGAAGTGCACCTTCCTTGACATCTCTTTTTCCTCCAGGGTCTTCTCTTCCGTGTCGGCTTTCTCTTTAGCCTCGCGAAGAATATGAGACAGGATCGGTTTGTCCGTCTCGTTCAAAAAGAATGCTCTCTTTTTCTTCAGTCCTGGATCACCTTCTTGGAGAACTTCCATTGTTTTCTTCCCTATTACTTCTAAAGTATCCAACCCTCCGGAAATAACTTTACTAGACGTAGATTCTACAAGTTTAGTAATTGACGTCACGCCAGATAATATATTGCTGAACATGTACGAAGCAGGGAAGCTCTCTTGATATCCTTCTGACAATTCTTCCTTTTCTGCACCTGCAATCAACAACAAAATTCGTACAAAATCAAATGTATCAAAGTCAACTGATTTAAATTGAAGTTAAATTTGGTTGTAAATTTATATTAAAAAACATTTATCAATGCGAAAATTTTTGATTGTGGTTTATGAGGAAGAAAATAATCCGAGCAAAAAAACCAAGGCTGGGTCATATTCAATCTCAACCAGTTTTCCATTACAGTGATAAAACCAAGAAACGATATGAAATTAAAATCAGAAAAGAACGGGGCGAACTTTTAATTTTCCGTAAGATTAAACCCGTTCGCTTGGTTTCATCAGTGTTAAATCCGCGCGAGGGAAAACCCATTACGGAACCTGTCTTACTCTCGGACTGATGCCCGCTAGATGTTATCGCGTCTCTTTTCGCCAATTCCACGGGATCAGGCGTGCCCATTGTTTCTTCCAGCAGCGATAATCCCTGGCTCATGGTATTCGTCAGCGTAGAGACGCCGCTTGTGGCGGTGTTTATCAGCGAAGACACTCCCCAGCTGCCCCAGCCGCCCCACGCGCTCGAACCTTCCTGACTGTCACTGTCCGGAGATACCTTATCGGACGCCGGGCTAATGGACGACTTAGGTGACTTACTCCGCGACTCTTCCTCAGCGAACACTTTGTCATCCTCCAAACCCTCCCATCCTTCCGTTTTAAAAACTTCCTTAAATTTTAAATTCGATCTCAACTCCTCCGGCATCTCCGACTCGTCCAGGTGCTCGACTTTCTTTGCTCCTAATTTGAATCCTGTTTTGGCTCCCCCCTTTTTTGGACGCGACACTTGTCGCTGAGGGCGCTGTCTAGGTTTCAAATTATCAAACTCCTCTTTCAAGGACGGCGCAGACGTAATTGCACTAACATCATCAACTTGATCTGAAGATTGTTTTGATTGTTCGCTGAGTTTTGTATCATCTGAAAAAAAAAAATGTTTTATATTACAATTTTTATATTTCAACTTATTATTTTTTCATGATTCTCCAAAATTAATTCAACAGCACATTACTTTATCTTTTTTTTCATATCTGTTTTTCAAAGTGTTTTAATTAAACAGGTGTTTTTTGCTTCACTAATAAGTGTGAATGAAATTAAATGTTTAGGAAATTTTTTTGAACACATTTTTTTGTTCATATCTTTCGAATTTCTTAGATTGATATTTTAAAAATGACTGATTGAGAATTAATTACATCTTTTAAATTACTCATTAAGTATTTTTATGGAAACGTAACCTAAAATGAAAAAAACAACTGTCAGTTTGACAGTTACGGGATCGTCAAAACAATTAACAAATGTTACAAGTTCCAGTCCTGGCGTGCGAGGAATATCTGTGTTCAGATCCTCATAGCCACTAAAGGAAAGAAGAAGAAGAAGAATGTTACAAGTGGAAATACTTGAAAAATGTAAGAGAAAAATGTATGAACTCATGCGGACCTTTTAAAAAATCACGAACTGGTTTGTGCCTTTTCCAATAAAAACAAGAGCACGGAAACAACATATTGAAACAGTTAAAACAAAGGACAATCAGTAACAATGAATCCAGCGGATGGAACCGACGGTTTTTACCTTTTTTGACATTCCAATCGGACTCATCCTTCTTTTCATCCTGTGGATCAGCCTCGGTCTTCTCAATCTCATGGTCTGAGGATGAAAAGTTCTCAACGTCATCGTCCGATTCGGAGTTGATGGTCCTTGGAGCTTTTTGCTGGAAGTGTTTATTCCGCCTGCTGTTTATTTCCTCGTCAGCGCTCTCGAAGTCGTCGCTCTCTGACGTTGCCATGTTCTGGGCGTTAACGGAACCTGTCAGCAATTATTTTTGCGAGACGTCAACCGCGCAAAAAGGGACACCGCGGGTGCTCCGTTTTGTTTCCATGCCGCCTTCTTTTTCGACGTCAACAATGCGTTGCAAACTCACCTTAAGGTTTATTGAACCCTAAAATTAAATCTTATTTTTTTAGGTTAATTTTCCAAGATTTGTTTACATTTTCTTTGAACAATGTTGTTATAGTTTGAATTAAAGATTTATAAAAAAACTATTTTTAATTTGAAAATTAATAATGAGTGACCCCTTTTTTTTCTCTCAAGGTGGAAATCGTGACCCATCCGACAGTTGGCAGCACCATCGCGAGCGAAAACTGGCGGCAAAACTTCGGAGAAGGAAAAACACAGTCCTTGTAAACACATTGAATTTTCCGCGTTTGTTTTGTTTGGTTACAACGCGTTAACGGAGCAACAACAATGTCAAAAGCTGTGTGAATGGTGAGCATGAAGAGTATAACGCATTACTTCAGCGAGCCGAGAGCCAGCCAAGCTGCCACGATGGAATTAGCGGTAGAGGTTAGATCTGAGCGCGGGAAAGTCGCCGCCAGGAAGCGCGAACGGGTCAAGATCAAAATCACCGGGGCTAATTCCAAGTCGGTTGAATGCAAACTCGTCGAGAACAAATTGGATCTTGTTGACAAAACTCCAAGCCCGCTGTGCAATGGCAGACGTCTGACTGGCAACGATGAGACACCTCGTACGAAAAAGGCCGAACAGACTAAGGAAAACATTGACAAAGATTCGGATTGTATTGATTGTATTGATGTAGACAGCGATCCTGAAATCATGGTAAGGAATTTTGTTTACATCTTCTGATTACGCAAGTTTGATCAGATTTGACATTTTTAATTGTAATTAGATGTTTTGTTATTGTTTTTATTATTTTTTGTCTCTTTAGGATACTCCTGAGAAAAAAGAAACACAAAAAAAATCGTAAGGTGAAAGAGAAGTTGATTGCAATGGCTAATAAGAAAGGATTCGAAAGAAGAAAACGTAAGGAACGAGACGAGGAGGACGAGATGAACGACCTGATACAAGAAAAAAAGAAACTTCTCACACAGACTTCGAAGAAGGATTATTCTAATGGTGAAAATATCATTGTGGATCAGAGACGGTCTTCTTGTTCATTGTTGAATTATTTCAGGTGAGATTTGTAAACAATTATTGAAGTGTTTTTCTGTTTTTATCGTTTTATTTCGAATGAAAAATTTATGTATCATGAATGTTTATATTTTTTATCAAAGTTTTTATAGAAGAATGAATTGATTTTTTTAGCAAGGCAACTCCAGAACAGATACAAAAAGAAAAAATTGCAATGACCAAATTGATTGTTAAGGCAGAAATACATCAGGTGGATGAAAATCAATTGACACCTAAAACAAGTGTATTGTCAAAGAATAAAGTCCGACCAAAAAAAAGGTCGAGTGACACGGACTCTATTTTGTCAACAGCCGATGAGATAGAAGTGCTAAGTTCTGAGAACATTTCGCCGCCGCCGTCGCCACCGTGCAATGGCAGCAGTGAACCAGTGGCGAAACTAGAATCGCCATTCACCTCAAAAGGAAACAAAACTCCAAAAGATAAACCAAAGTGGTCCATGAAAATCAAGTTGAATTCGACGGAAGATGAACAGAAAAATGGAGGTTTGTAATTATAATAAAAAAATATAATCGTTCACTTATTTTTTCCGTAGGACCACCTCTTAATTGTACGACTACAATTTTAAATACAAATTTACAATTAAACGAACATATGTTTTAATGATGAAAAATCAAGCGAGAGTCTCCCAAATGTTCAAAAAGGATATTTTTTTTAAAATGTTCCATTTGAAATTTGGTTGATGGCGATGAAAATCACACTTTGATCGCTGAAAAAATGGTTTATTCTGTTATAAAAGTCTATTAAAAAAATAACATCAGTCTAAAAAGCTTTTTTTTTTTTCATTTCAGATTCGACTGTTATTTCGGATGATGAAATATTCACCCCACAAAATCGTAAAAAGGCACGCTCCAATGGGGCTGTGAAAGCCGACTCTAAATCTCCCGAGGTTGCTTCCAAAGACAAAAATAAAGTTAAAAAAGATACGAAAGAATATAAAAAGACTTCAAAGAATGAATCGGATGTGTCGCAGCAAACGATTTCGAAGTCTCCTAAGTCTACAAAACTAGAAAGTTTGAAAAAGAAAACCGATGAAAAACCACTGAAAGAGGAAACCCCCGGACCAAAACAACAATCTCCGAAATTGACGCCTGCTCCAAAACTGGCTCCCATATTTATGCGCAAAAATTCGATGAAGGAATCAGAAAACGACGTTGTCATCCTGGAGGACTCGCTGAAACGCAAACCCACCGAGAAGTTGGCTTCGCTTTTTATCAAACGTCCCAAGCCCGATCCGGAGGTACTTGCAGCACGACGTAAATTCCTACAACCTGATTATCCTGACCCCGACCGTTTAGTAACTCAAAAAAATGTTTTTCCTCCCCCAGCGTTGTTCCCCAAAGTCAGCCATGTAACTCAACTGGAGGAAACCGTCCGGATAGAACCGCAAATGAAATACAATTTTAAAGCAGAAACATTTTACACTCCATGTATCAATTTTGCAGATATCAAAACCGTCAATTGTCACGACAAGAAAACAGATGTACTAGAAAATCAATCAAAAAGTATGACCGATCAGGAAAGGGAAGAAGCAGTGAAAGAGCTCGAGTCGCGAGGCGAGTACGCAACCAAAATTTGGCAAAGGATTTCAAAGTTGAGCCAGTTCCAGAAGGAACATAAAAACAGAGAAGAGGCGAAAGAAACGAAGAAGAAAAAACGAGGAAGGCCTAAGAAAAGTGCGTCATTAGATGACAGCGTTAATGTTGTGGTAGAAGTGGACCCATTGAAGGACCTTGTGTGGACCTCTAAATATAAGCCAAGATCTTCGGAAGATATTATCGGTAATGAACTGGCTGTGAGAAAGTTAAAGGAATGGTTGGAGGCTTGGAAATCAACTGATGACAACAATGATTCGGATAGCGATGACGATTTTTGCCAGTCCAATTCCAACGAGTTGCTTCTGAATGGAAGAAAATGTATGGCAGTGCTGATGGGACCACACGGTTGTGGCAAAACGTCGAGTGTTTATGCCGTTGCTGAGGAATTGGGATACAAGTATGAAGATCTTTTTATTCATTAATATACAAATAAGAAAAACATTAAGAGCTGAAATATTAAAGGATGTTAAAATTCTGATTTTCAGAGTTATAGAAGTCAATGCCTCGTCCAAAAGACCTGGTAGAAATATTCTGAAAAACCTGGAGGAAGCCACGAAGTCGCACCGAATTCGTAATCACAGCATGGAATCGTTTGGGTTTGGTACCAAAAATGGCATTGAAGAAAAATCAGCGCCGACAAAAACTCTGATCCTTCTTGATGACATCGATTTGGTCTTTGAGGAAGACGATGGTTTTGTCAATGCAGTTTATCAGCTTGCTACGAACACCAAACGACCTATCGCTATGACTTGTAAAGACTCGTTTTTACAGTCGAGCAAATTCGCTCCTCAGGTGCTTCGGATCAGTTTTGACGCGGTACCTTACAAAAAAGCTTCCTTGTTTTTAGAACTTGTGGCTCTGGCTGAGACGAGGCACAGGTTACCAATTTCATGTGCCGAGGTAATTTATAATTCTAAAATAAAAATAAAAATTGAAAAATCATAAAGTTTGATTAATAAAACGATCTTATTTCCAGGCCCTCTCACTTACTGGAGATCTTCGGAAAGCCCTGCTCCAATTGCAATATCTGGTACTTTCTGACCGCGCCACAACCCCATCAGCTGTAGAAAACGAATTGCCATCCCTGTGGAAAGAGACGCACCAAAAACTGTATCGCCCGATCATTAAAGCAGAGAAGAAGAAAAAGAAGTCACAAGAGAAGGAAACTGAAACCGTTTCTGGATCAAAAATCGATAACAAAGTTCTGGATGATCTGGCTTTCAATATTGATAGCGTTTCGTTGATGGCGAACCTATCAAACCAGAGAGATTTTGCTTTGGAAGACGAGAAACATTTTGCGCAAGACAGTCTGTCGTTGAGTGAAAACATGTGTGATTATCACCCCATGGATGGTCTGAGTTCTGAGATTTACGATTGGCTCAAGAACTCTACTTTCAGCAGAAATTGTTGGGAAGCAAAGGATGTTACGAGTGTAGAGAGTCTGATACAGAAGAAAAAGATGAACCGAGGGGTGAACATGGCGTTAATGCCAACGGTTGCAACTACACTCGACAGACGCGCCATGTCTATGGACTTGTTGCCATACGTGCGAGCCATCTGCAGGTCCGAAGAGATTCGGCAGCAGAGCAACGCCAAACGGACCAACAGATTTTATCACTACATGCAGGGCATTGTCACAGCGAGGCCGCACAGTTTCACCGCAGCGTGCAGAATGTTTCAGGAGAAATCAAAAGACAAAACATAGGGTTTCAGGGGCCACTGCTGCTACCTGTTATTTTATTATGAAATTTTATTTTGGAGATGTGTTTTTTTATGTAAATAATGTTGAATAGTGGCCTTTATAAAAGTATATTGTATTTTAGTATTCACCCAATTATTGTCGCGTGTGATTTTTCCTTTGATCGGTGAAACATTTCATACAAATTTACAAATACTCAGCGATTTTTATTGCGACATTGTGAGCAAACCATTTTGCACCAGACGTTGTCTTTGGGACAAGTATTTTGTCAAGGACTTGATATTTTTCCCAATTGCTTGATTGAAAATTACAAATAGTTCGTTGTAATTTTACCATAAATCTTTGGGAAGAAATTGTTAACATGTTTGCAAATTTTATTTTTTATTTATTTTAAAACTAATATATACAGGGATTAAATTTATAGATGGTGGCAATGACTTGCTTGAAACTTTCGGTTCTTGTATTTGTAATACCAATGGCGGAGTATTTCATTTTGTATCCTTTCTTTATTGTATAGCAAATATCAGTTTTCAAGAATCTCGATTACTTTAATCAATTATTGTTTTTTTTTTTTTTTTTTTTTTTTTTTTTTTTTTTT
>JAAMPD010001526.1:0-23352 GCA_025266255.1 Trissolcus basalis | reverse complement strand
GTGCAAGCGTATCTCAGACGCAGTTCGCCCGGTGCGCATTGAAAATTCGTACACACAAATGAGCCGATTTCGCAGCCTTCCCAATTTTTCTCAGAACATATCTGATTATGACCTACGAGTGTACAAAATTTCAAGTAAATTCAACTCTCGGAACATTACCAAAAACTAAGTGTAAGCGTATCTGAGACGCATTTCGCCTGGTGCTGACTTTTATGACCTAAGATTTTAAATGCAGAGGTAAAGTTTCGATATGTTTATCTTTATCGTCTAATTCTTCTTCATTTTTCGACAACTTGTCCTGCATTTCTTACTGTAATGAAAATTAATATTGCAATTTGCAACTATATTTTTCAATTCTAGAATACAACATTGAAAAAACATTATTTTTTATATTGTCATGCTACTTACCTCGCTTTCACCATGAAAAAAATCTTCAACGGATAGCTTAGTTTTAGGTTTTGCCATTATTAACAATTTTCAAAATATCTTCAAGTATTTTTTATTTTAGTTATTTATTTTCAAACGTTTTAAAATTATTTTTTTATTAAGAAACTTTTCAGGTCAAAGGTTATATTGATATTTTTGTCATCTAGTTCGATATTTACATTAAATTGCCAAATTAACTTTTGTTTTTATTTTTAAATTGTAATCTGTTCATTTTTGTTGCCATAAAAAAAGTACTTTTTGCATTTCATGTATTTCTTCATTAAAAAATGAAATATCCAAATTTCATGTCTTAGTTGAAAAAAAAGTAAAATGAAATGAACAAAAAAATGGATTTGATTGTGTATAAAAAATAATCAGTCCACGCCATGTTTTTATTCATTCTTTTTATTATTTTTTTCCATATTTTGTTCAATATTTTCAGAAAATAACACTCCAAAGCGAAAAAACCGTATATTCTCACCAATCCCAATGTGTGTATAATATATATTATACTTTTTCATATATAATATATATATTTATATATGTATATATAATGTATACTTTAATACTTTATATATATATTAATGTGATGTGGAGTAGCGCACACATTAGATTGTTTATGTATCGATACCTTTATAATTTTATCGATAAATTACAAATATTGAAAAACATGAAACAGATACAGTCGTGCCAAGGACGCGCTTTCCCCGAGCCCTTAAATAACATTCACAGTTCCACCCGCAAAAACCAACAAACTTCATCAGTGGATCACACTCCTCAAAATCTTTCTTTCTTTGAATGTTCAAGTCAAAAACAATTAATTTATGGAACGAAACATTTCTATACAATAGAGACTTTTTCTTTTTTGTATTAAAATCGCTCGATTGAAAAATGGCGCGTCCCCGCTCGACTGAAGTACTTATATATTTTCACACCGAAGTCAAAAAGGCAATACGCAGTACGAACTTATCTAGTTATATTGTATATCTGTGTGTACGCGCGCGTTTTACGTGACTTTACAAATATCATTTTTTTGTTTGTTTCTTGTTTTTTTTTTATTTATTTTGTTTCTCGTTTTGCGTAGTTTTCCTCCTGTCAGCTTTCCCTATATGTCCTTGGTATCAACCTTTTTATTATACCTTATGTTATTTTGTTTCAATGTTAATCAATGAATATTTATTATTTTCTCCTAATTTCAGTCGAAAAGGGAGAAGAGAAGGAGGAGGATGGGGTGGAAATGAAAGACAGACAGGTCGCTCCAGATGGAGAAATAAAGACGAAGGTGAAAAGAGTGATGTACGCAGCGCCGCCGCAGTTGACTGTCATGACTCTGAGATACCTTCTACCCTCCTAATATTGTGTACAAAAATATCGGCACCGAGACGAAGCAATGTGAAACAGAGTCACAACGATGAAGAGGTAAATGCGTCTCTTATCGATCACTTTTTGCGATGCAACAAAAACCATTTTTGCATACGTCCTTTCAAATTGCAATAATTTTCAAATGATCTTTCTAGGTACAATGTTGGAACCAGTTACCCTGCTAAAGAAATGCCCGTTACACCATCTACGTTAGTGTGAAACATTGTTTTAGAATCTTCGGAAGTGAAATTTGTGAGTTTTTCATTTTATTTTAAAAGTGGCATAAGTGATCGACAAATGACAGCATTAGGGAATTGTTCAACTAAAAAGTGGTTGGGGTGGAGGGGGGGGGGTACAAAGAAAACAATATTAAGAACAGAAAATGAAAATAATGACATGAACTAATCGAACTCATAGATATTTTCAATGGATTTTATTGAAAATAATACAACAAAATGTGTCTTCATAATAATAATAATAATTAATAATAATAATAATAATTAATTAATTAATCAATAATAATCATAACTAAAATTAATTCATAATTATTGATACGTACTATTGATACTCATCGATAACTCTAGATAATCATGTCTTAAAACGGCTTCTTCGTTTAAATAATTAATATTATCATCGTTCAGCATTAATAATAATCGTAATAAAATCATAATAAAAAGGACAATAAAGTTACTGTATAATTATAATTAATGGTAATGGTCGTATCATTAGAATAATGCATCGACAAACAAACGCAAATGATCCGCTCAGTTTTTCGTCATCGTCCTCGACTCGTATCTTCGGTTTTGTCTGTTTCCTCATCTTTGTTTCCCATTCTTTGTGTCTTTTCGTCTCACGTATCTTGCTCGTTACCTCGTCTTTTATCTTACTATATATATATTTATATATCAATCAATAAATGGATTAACTAATTCATTCGATAATTAAATTACACGTCACTTGGATATGCACATATAGATATAAAGTCGTTTTTGGTCCCACCTAACAGACGTTAATTACACTCATACACTTTAATTTTGTTCAATTGTAATTAATTTTTATGTTTGGAATCCCTCAGGGGTGATGATTCAACCCAACATTTTCGCTAATTTCATCAGTCGAATCTCATCTATGTTTTGATTCGTCGAGTCGAGCCAAAACTCTGCAGGGATTGCGAATACTTTTTTTTTTGTTTATTTTCCTTTTACTTTGCATTCAAACGTGTACGTGTGATTTTTTTTTATTTTTGTTTGCACATCAAAAAGAAGAGAAATCGTTTACAATTCTTCATCCACAATCACATTTCCATTCTCTAACATCGTCGAAAAAGTCGTACTTTCAAGAACTCGTGTTTTTTTTCGGTTATTTTTATTCATAAAGTGTGCATTGCGTGTGTATCACTGGGACTCAATATCATCTTTTTGTCTTTCGTATCGGTTTTATCAATTTGTTTTGAATTCAAAAATCAATTTTGCCTGTCAATGTCTGATTCGTAAAACCACGATCTCCTCTTTACAACTGGCATTGTTTCTCATCGTTTAACCGCTAAGTTTACTTTACATGTTAATTAATATCTCTCACTAAGTACCACCGACAGGTGGCGCGCGCTTACAGCCAATTCGGAGAATTTCATAACTCTAATTTTAATATAAGGCTACTTTTCATAATTGTTTTTTTTTACAAAAAATTTCACGCGAATACTGTTACTCATCAGTCTCATTTTGTTGGCCGAGTCACGTGACCGATCAATCGTTTTCTGATTCAATTTTTCCATCAATTTCAACGATCTGGTTTTTTGATCAGGTTTTGCATATCATTTTTTCACGAAAACCGTTGACCGGTCGACTCGACTTAATGCCAGTTGTATATTTAAAATGTCTTTGGAAAGCGCAGATGAAAGATTGTCACTTCGACCTGGAATGTTCGTTCTTTTCAGCTGCGCCGCTGGTTTAAATCCCTGCAGAGATCGTTGCAATTTTTTTTCATCAACCCTTCTTTCTTTTAACAATCTATGCAGAAATTTTAACCGGCGTAAACATACTTTATCTTTAAAACCTCACAACCATATTGACAACAATCAATCATAAACAATGAGTCAATGTTGCATTGAAAAAGGTTCAAAAAAGGCGCGCCGCCGGTGCTCGCAGCGCCCCCAACTTGGCGCCGGGGAACAGCGGCGCCGCCCGGCGGCGTATCACAATGCATTCAAAAAAGGACGAACGCAATTCGTCTGGACAGTTCAATGCCAATCAGCGAATACAATCTTCCGATTTGATTTTCAGTTGGTCGCACCCAACAGTATTTCGAAAACTAATTTGTTCTAAACGTTTTTAGAATACACTTTATCAGTGAAACCACAGCAACGTGCATGTCCTCTTCTCGATGAACTACTAGTTAAAAAGAGTTAGAAAAAAGTGGACGCCCGTTGTCGTGGTTTCGCTGTTACAAATAATTGTGTTAACTGCCAGAGTCGCCGCTACGCGGCGCCACACTGGCGCTCAACCGAATTCGATTTTTAAAAAATCGTCCGACAATTTGTAAATACAATATAAATTTGCTTTTTTTTCTGTTAATCTTTTTTTTTGGTACACAAGTCAATTTACAATTCCTTAAAATAAATTCTTCCACAACAAATACTGCTCGTCATGTCAACCGGCGTGAAAAATCGAATTCTACAGCACTCGTCAATAACAGATAGGGGATTGGTTGACCCGCGACCAATCAGCAAGCGGCTTGAAGTTGGCCGCGCTTTTCGCTCATTGGTCGCCGGCAAGAACAAATGACAACATTCCGGTCGTTAAAACCAGTCAACAGAACGCAAAAATGTTGAAACGCATATAACGATACTGTTATCACTATGTTAATACCGTTTTTAACGCTCGTTTTTCATCACACAGACATTGTTTACACCACGCTAAGTCGTACCTAAACATCATCCGATACATGAATTCAATTTGGTTGCACGTGTTTTTGCTGTTCACTGTGTTGTGAAATACTGAGGGAAGGGGAGGGGGGTCGTCAATGTTTCAATGCAATACAACTATTGTTTTATAATGAAATTGAATGTGGTTTTGTTTTGTTTTTTTTTGTTATCATCAATTTTCTTATCGGTAGTTTGGTTTGTCGTAAGATTTCTATTTGTGATATCGTGGTGGGTTGTGACGATTTGTTTTCCTTTCGGTTGTTAACAAGTTCTAAGCACTTCTAACATTAGAAAAAACTATCGAGTACAAATTCTACATTTTTGTGAAAAAATTTTTGGTTTCAAAAGCAAAGAAAATATTGGTACCTCACTCGCCACCACGAGAATGGTATTGTGTTTACCGGTTTCATGCATGTGTCGTTTTCGAACCGATTCGCGTGTACACTCCTCAATATATGTATGTATACATGATAACTATATTCTGATACAAAAATTCGCATTACATCCGAATAAATTCAAAAAGCCTTACGTATATAAAAACGAAACAAACAGATGTACTTTGCACTCGGGCGTCGAAAAATATATAATCGGCACGCTCGATAACGTCACAATTCGTACTATGGTGGCGACGTGCACGTATGTATACATACATACATACAATATAAATATACGTCATTCGTTTATCCCTTAAATTTCATTTCGCTCGTTTATTTTCACACGCACGTCAAACGATCCCCAGAATTTGACAATTCAAATTGAAAAATCATTGGACGTAAATCGTAATGTCTAATTCATAATTAGGGATGAGGGTTACGTAATCCGAAGGTAAACCGCGATCTAAACGATCTGAACTTGTGTTTCCGAAATTGAATCTTCGCCTTGCCAAAACGATGATACTTCGAATCCGCGTGATATAGAATATAAAAAAATATCTCTCAATGCACTTTTCCATCTACGTGTTTAACGAAAAAAACATGTTTCATTTTCATGGGGGCTCTTGAAAGCAAAGGTTCAATCATCGGTGAGAGTTACTTTTGTTTTAAGATAAAATGCATGTGATGCAATTGAACCTTGGCACTCTGGGATCAAAGAATCGGGAGAGATATATAAAAAATGATTTTGTACATTGTTCGCGTATCCAAAATCAAGGACGAAAAGTATCAAGAGCTTAAAGGTACGAAGGTACACACGTCTTGGATTGTACTGGACGATATCTATTTATACACAACGAAGAAAAGATGATTATCAACGACACTGTGCTACTTCCTTAATGCGGCGGTCAACGTACGTCTTGGTCTATGAAAAATTTGAAAGATAAATCGTGCGCAGGTTTACCAACCGTCAAACCTCATTTATTCGAGTCTTTAAACTTGGTTATACTTGAACAGAAATTACGGTTGGCAGACTTGCCAGGATTTAATACAAAGACTTTGGGAGGTACGTTCAGAAAGGAGACAAATCAATCGCTCAAAAGACAAGAAAATGATCTCTTGATTTGAAGTCTTTTTTTTCAGTTTGTTATTGTCCTCCTCTTCCCACCCAAATTGAATTTGACGACGAACGCTATCTTAATGCACGTCCTGAGAATGTTTTCGAAAACGTTTTGTTTATCGGTCAATTTCAGAATGACGTTAAGTTAAGGTTTAAGTTTAAGCCAAAAGATATGATAGGGTGACTTTGTCTTTCATCATTTGTATGCAATCTCATTTTCTTTCATTGGTTCCTTTCTCTGTTCGATCATTGGTTGATGATATAGCACGTACGTGTATGTATACATATGTATAATATAGTTACAGAGAGTGATATACACCTACAGTCATTTATGTACAAAAATTCATTCTATCCGAGAGTCGCGGGGGCGCTGTCGTCGCGAGCGCGCCCGCGACTTATGCCCAAAAATTATTATCATTTAGAATAACACACTGGTCACTTTCGCGCGGCCCTGGCCGACTTTGCGGGTCGCCCTGCAATTGTACCGCCGTGAAACGTATCGCATTTCCTAGATTGTATAAAAAAATAAACATAAATTACGCGGTAACAGAAACGAGGGTGAGAGTGAAACGGGAGGGGGGCAACGGGGTTTATTTCAGGATAACAAAAGTCATTCATTTTTCTAGTTTGATCAAATTTCGCTCTCGTTTGCAAAGCCCCGACGTATCACACGAAATTTCATTCTGACACGAATTTTTGTTTTATTCTCGTTCAAAGTTTAAAATTAAAACAAATTGCAAATAATAGCGATTATTCTAAATTAGGATTAATTTGTTGAATTTTAAGTATAATTTTTTATTTATCTAATTGAATAATTAGAAAAATGAATCGAGGTGATTTGATATTTTTGAATGGTTTTCACTAAACATTGACCAAGTATAAAACAGCGAATCGGTTCCTGTGATCGCAGGCCTCCCTAATCTCTCAACGAGAAAATAAAAACTCTTGGACGAAAGAAAAAGCGTGCGCATGAGAACGGCTGAATAAGAAAAGTGCAACTACGGGCAACCTCTGCACGAACGAAAAGCGAAACTGAGAGAAACCGAACGATCTCGACTGTGCCCAAGCGGCGCCCTATTTACAAGAAAAAACTGTCCTATAATATTGCTTCTACTAAGAAGAGTATGATCGGCATGATCTTTCTGACATTCTGATGATGTTGATCTCGCAGAAATTATACCTTTCCGGAACCTTTGACATCCTCGTCAACATTATTTTCTTTTCCTTTTTTTTTCTCCGTTTTTGTTACTCCGGTACTTTTGAATGCCGAAAACGCCACAAAAATTTTGCTCTACATACAAAGACTACACCGAAAGAGTCAATTTTTTTTTGTTAAACTTTTTTTATAAGCCGAAAGACCAAACTGCTGCCTCGCGTAATTTCGAGTCATATAATTTCTGTTCAGTCGAAAGAATGCCCATTAGTCCCATACCTCATTCTTTTATCTACGTAAATTGCACAAACGGTCTCGAGATTGAACTCCATTTATACAGTTAGAAACGCAAAAATTAATTATAGTCTAATTATGATGACGTTTAACGCTTACATATATATTATCTACATCAAATCGCGCGGGAAGTACAAAAAAAGGAGGGGAAAATGGGAGGGAGGGGTGGGGAGTGGGAGGGGGGGTGTAACATTACCGTCAACAAAACGCGACAATAAAAGTTCGATAAAGGTTCAAAACGCAAATCAACAGAAACGCTTGCTCGTTTATAACGTTATTTCATCACCTCGCCTCTATATCAATTTGGAGAGCACCGATTCAAGATATGATATTTACACGCGTACACGTTACCAATGCCTCTTAATTCATAATTGTACTCGGATTAAGTTTAAAACACACCTAGCCACGTACACCCGATCCAGTAGACTTGCTTTGACCACGCAACGGATACTGGACTAAGAAAATTCGCAACTATTTACAACTTACGATTAAAAATACAATCAAGTTTCAACAGCTTCCCTTTATCCGAAAGAGGAAAGTCGGGGCTTTACTGCGAGATAGAGGGCGTGTCTCAGTTGGATGGGTGCGCAACGCCATCTACTGGCCGCCCGAAACACCCACCCTGTTGCTAATTTCCGTTAAGTTGGCTACACTGAAAAAACGATACACGTTACGACACGCGGGGGAGTAGAAAAATTACAGCGACGAATCGTGTAAAACCTCTTGAAACAATATGCACTGTAAACTGGTTAATTGGTTAACGGCTAGCTTCGGTATTGAGCCGGGGTTGAACTTGAGATAACCGGGAGGTGTGGTTGGTACAACTGCGCAGTACGAAAACAGAAACACGAAGGGGGTTAATCGATTCGAGCGCCCTCTGTTCTTGCCTAACTCTTTCCTTTTGTATTTTTTTTCTTTTACTTTTTTTTGTATCTTTGTCCTCATCTTAAGAGAATATAAAAAATCGCGTGGCACATTGACGGTTGGAATGTTACTTTTGTTTTCTTCTGAATAACTCCACTATTTTCTTTTTGTTTATCATTTTCTTCCTTTTTTCAACTATCTTCCGTTTTTCGCTTCTGCGTCGCGTTCGCTTTCGTCATTGTTAAATTTATAATAATATAATAATCATGATAATAATAATCGTAATAATATAGTACTTCTTGCATTCTTAATATAATTTTACGTCTGTTTATAATCATAATATAATAATAATAATCGTAATCATAATAATAATAATCATATATAATATATATTTGTATTTTATATATAGAGCTTTTGTTTTATTATAGTAGTTTGTTTTTTTTTATCCGCACTTATTGTTTTACATCTGTGCTGACTGCAGGTTTTGATTTGAGAGGAGTTTCGTCGCTAAACTCCGTTTAACCATCCTTCTTTCCTTCCCTACTATTTGTTTTTGTTTGCCTATGTTGCATTTCAATTATTATTTGTTATCTCCGTTTATCTATTTCATTATATGAACATTGTTTCATGCTGCCGGTTGTGACGCGTGGGGGGCGCTTGTTGGGCGCGCGCCCAGCCGCCAGGTGGCGCGCTTGGCACCGCCGGCATCATCCAAATGTCTATTGTTCATGTGTTGTTGCCGGTTTATTGAGTGCGTCCGGGTGAGTATGCAACCCGAGACGCTGACGTCACTGCTAGGAGACGATTGGTTTCTGGATATTTGAGAACTGTGGTTGTGCGCGCCGCCAGGTGGCGCGCATCTGCAATGTTTTATGCCGTGTGTGTATGTTGAATTATGTGAATGTATCATGTGTGCCTGATGCCTATCTAGAGTTTTTTTGTTATTCAGTTGTGATATGAGCTTGCTGCAGAGGATGGGGAGGGGATGACATGGCGATTCAAGGAGGAGGGGGGCGTCGGAGTTGTAGAGTTAACTAGTCAGAATTTCCCGCTGATCCTTATCCACTTATTTGAAGACTTATCAAGCAGTTGATTTTTGGTTATCCCTCGTGGAATCTCAACTAATTATACCCCCGCCATCTGGCGGATTGAATTCGAACTCATGGTTATTTACATCACATAATTTTCTTTTCTTTTTTTTTCTTTTCCTATAGAAAAATCAATGCACCAACATCAACTTTCCCAAAATAAATCTATGAAAAATTAACAATCAATATACATCGCGATAACATCTAATCAAAAATACAAATTCGTATTTTCGAAATTCAAATTCGATTCTGTCCGGAGGGTTGCCAAAAATCGTTTTAGCGTTTTGGTGCCTGATAAGTCTTCGCTTTGAGTTTGCAGTGTGAGAGCCTAGCCTTGCCGGAAAGAAGCGGCCACGAGGTCGCGTCTCCGAGCAACGGCGGCGCTGCTGTCGCTCGCGCGAGAGGCTCCCAGGTGGCGCTGCGCAGGACGATAAGGTTAGGCAGAAGTGATAGTGTAGAAAAACACGATGTACAAACAACTAAAGCGCGATCTAGGATTGCCGCTGATTCTAACAGAGTAGTATCAGCGCTGTTATCTTCTTCCTTTTCTTCTGAATCAGTTATACTTAAAGCTAATCCAAAACTAGGCTGAGTCGACCGTCGACCAATTTCAGACGTGCTCGCTCTAAGACAAACCCTTAAATTAAACAAACACGGACCAACGCAAAGTCGAATTTCGAACTAACTACCCATCGCCGCGATTTCATCGTAAAATGTTATAAAAAATATTTCTTTTTTTTCAGTTTTTCTTTTTGTTGTCCTTTTTTCTTTAGTAATGGCCAAGGGTTTACTTAGTTCAAGCTTGCACGCCAGCAATGCTGTCTTTTCCTTCAAAATTTGTTATTACATTAGTTTAAATTCAAGATCAGAAATTTATAAAAGTATATATATAAAAGTATATAAATGAATAGCATAAAACTTTGATAAAAAAAAAAGATGAATACAAAATGAACAAATAATGACAATAGAATTGCAAATGATTGTTAATACATTTGTTGATAACTTTTTTTAGTTATGAAAATTTATTTCGGTAAAAAGGATATGGATTTAGACAGCACTGCAAGTCGGTCGCGGTGGCTTCCCTATGTTGTCATTCTCGCGTTCAAATCCGTCTAAGGGTCGGCTCGAATTCGGTGACATGAATTCACAAGTGAAAAATTGTTCGTTCCCTTTACGCGGCAACAACTCGTTCGATCATTTTGATTTTCTTCTTTCAGTCTTGTTTTTTTAACAAACGAATGGATTAGTAAAAATGAAAAAAAATATTGATAAACATGATTGTCAAAAATGTATACAATATGAAATGTATCAAAATACTCGCGCGTCCGTTATATTTGTACAAGAGTATAACGCAAAACTCTGGAATGATGGGAAAAGTGTGGCGCGACTGATGCGCCACCTGGAATGGTTCTGGAATCGAGATCGTATACACACTTTCGTTGATTGGAATAATGCAATTTTGTTGCTGGTTCTTGTAACAACCGATTATTAATAATTATAAAGTTTAATAACTGCAGCGTAAAGGGAACAAGGTGGCGCTGCATCTGTCACCGAATCCGGCCCAGGTGATAACTTTTGAAATTGTTTAATTTTCATCTTTTTTTTACGTTCATTTTTAGTTACTTTGTCATTTTGTTTCGTGTGTCTAAGAACGACAGGCCAGCTCTTCGTTGATCACGAAAATCCCAACATTCGAGAATTACACGAATTCAAAATAGAATTTCAAAAACTGTAACCTATAGCGCTTTTTTTAACAGTTCGTTTTTTCCCTTCCTCTTTGCCAATCTCACACTCATTCGCACTTGTACAATCATTCATTCACTCGCAATTAATAACACATGCGTGCCCATTGGTTTTTTCGATTCACCTAATTGCACTTATTCGACAAAATGGAACGCAATGGCGGACTCGCTAGATGGCGCATGGGTGGCCTCGAAACGCAGGAGGTATTCTTTTGCATTCACTAATTCTTTTTAAAACTCTTTTTTTGTTCTTCTCGTGTTTCATATTCAATTGTTAGTATTCAACGGCTCAACTCGAAAAATCGACATTTCTTAAGGTTACTGAGTCGTTAAATTTTTTGTAGTGAAAAACATAAGGTCCAAAACTTAGGCACAATTTGGAACTGTTTGGACTTTTTACATTCATCCAACGCTGCTGTTTCATACCAGTAGATTGAAAAATTTTATTTGATTTAGATTTTTTGGTCAAGTGGAAAATCTTTTTTTTCTCTGTAGAAAAAGAATGGAAAAATAATTCAATTGGTTATTGATAATGAATTTATTTGTCATAAAATTTTCGTAAGATTTTGTGTAAGAAAAATGAGTTTGATATCAACGAAAATTTGACAATCCAGCGTGATAACTTTGAACGATACCAAACAAGATGATATTGTGAGGTAGCTGAAAATTGAGCCGTTTCGAGGCCGAACGGTGCAAATTCCCCGGCTTGACTGCTCGTTGAATTTTTTGTCCTCCCCTTCTTATTTAATCAGAAACATCAATTTGCAACTACGCCCGGCCTGAAGTACCGTGAAAAATTGTTCGACGAAACCCTTAACCACAATTTGCTCGAGAGACGCACATAAGTTTATATATATAACATATTTATTCCGAATATGCACAATAATTTATTTACACGCACAAAGAAGAGCGCCTAGTGCGGTCAAGCGAACGGGGTCTTTGGCACCGGGCGTTCCGCGCGCCATCTGGATCGCGCGCAATCATATTCCTCGCTCGAAATCCCTTCTCGAAAGTGACTGCATTTTTGTCTGACAACGCGTAATTACAAGTAGTATCGTAACCTTATCAAATACACTAGCTTGGATTACAATATCTCGTGAAAAATATACATCAAAATTTTGTTACTTTTTTACATCACAGATATTTTAATATAATATATCATTTTTTTATCATTATATTAAACCTTAAAAATTTCCCTTCCCCTTTTCAACTTATTCCCAGTTTTCTTTTCTTTTTTTTTACTACAGTTTTTTCACCGTCTGTCCTCTTTTCATTTATCCGTCGCGACGTACCACAGAAAGGGCGGCCGTCCCCGAAACTAAATGTCCCCGCCAGCAGCGCCCTCGAAAATAAATAGTCCTCGTTTTCTCTCATCTTTGAGTATAAAAAAAGTGGCGCTGGCATCGCGGGGGCGCTCGTATACCAATTTTCGTATCTCATTTTCCTGTTTTATGTTTTCATTTTTTTGTTTGTTTTCTTCATTAGTTTCATTTTTCTTACTTTTTCCTTCTTCTCTCAGGATCTATAAAAATTGTGCGAAAATCGAACACTTCGTATACCTTTACGTTCCGGAATCAGCAAAATTCTTTTAGTTTCACCCTTCGGCGGACGGCCAATCCGATCATCAATATACATTCTTCTTCTCGGATATATATTTATATTATAGAACTGCACCGATCGTTTAAACGAATCGTAATCGTACTTAATAACGACAATCATGTTAGCGATATATCATCCGTATAATAATATAATTTTCACATCTAACGATAAATTTGTTTCTTTCGAATGAAGTTCGGTTTGTTCCTTTCTTTTTTTTTTAGTTTTACAGTGTTCCTCACGTGAAATCCATTTGAACCATGCTTGGAGGTTAGGCATCAGCTCTTTTCATCCACTTCCTTTCTTTGCACCCAAAAAACTGATCTAACATTTTCTCTCTTTTTTTTGACTTTTTAATTTTTGTCACTTTTAATGTAACTTTTGATATCCAATAGCTCTGTGAAGTAGAAACTCGTACCTAACCTCGTAATTCCAATTTGTATACTTTTTTATTAACACCTTTCTATTAATTTAAGTTTGTAGCAGAGAAATTGGGTTTCGAAGGATGAGATAAGAGATGGCAGGTTACCATAATGTATGATATATTAATATATATAATATTGTGTATATATCGTATAATTATATCTCCATTTTACGTCTGGGTGAACACTTAGAATGCGAAATTTTTTTTTAGTTTTAGTTTACTTTTTTTTATATAAGTCTTTCGTGTCTGTCGCCTGTTCAATTTTTGCTCCTCCTTCCACTTTTAGGATTTCAAAATTCGAAGAAACTCGAGGACCATCTCACGGGGAAGTTTAAATGTCCACATACAGTTTTGTGATATAAATACTTGGAATGTTTTTTTTTTTTTCATTTCACGCCTGTTTTTTTTTTCTGCCACTTTGCCGTGTGCCATTTTTTCCAAACGTTTTTATCTTAAAAGATACACTCATTAGCTTGGTTTTTCGCTTCGTTTAAGTATATGAATTTGTTTAGTTTAATTCCAAAACACCGAGAAAGTAGCCTTTAAGGGACCTTTTTTTCGTATAATTTTTTGTTTATACCTTAAGGAAACGCTTTTTTTTAAACACCAAACATGCATGTCTTACGTTTATCTACAGCCTAGAGTTTTTTTCAGTCCTTTATAAATCGCGATGAGTGCGTGCATTCATTATTTTATTTTTGGATTTTCGCATTTGTTTTATTTTTTTTTATAGATTTAAATTTTACTTTTGTTTCTGGCTTTGTTTTCCCTTCATTATTTTTGTGAATCTTCATTTTCCTAAAACGGCTGTTTGTGGTCGGTAAAAAATGTTCACTTGTATGAAAACAATCAGTATGAAAAATACCGCGTGAAGATGCTATACTTTTGCTTTTTAACGGCAACCTTGACAAGGAGCTATGGCTTTTGTGCGTTTCGCGGTGCGCCTTCAGGTATGAGTTTTTTTTAGAATGATATGTGGAGATTTCGGTACCCGATTTGCTCTTCAATTTCTCGCAATTCAGTTTGTGTAAGACCTCTTTTAAGTTACAAAAAGATTTACTACGTAAAAAAAACAACTAAAACATATTTTCGGTATTTTATATTTAAGATTTGAAAGTAGAAACAACTTATAAAAAAAAGTGGTTTACAAAAACATTGAGATGCATTTGGATGTTTTTGAGTTATGACATAATAAAAAGTTGAATAAATTGTGAGAAATTGAAGAGACAGAATATGCAGTGATAATAAAGTTGTTTTGTCCATTACATTGTGATAAAACGACGCATCCGCAAAGTGCACTTAGTGATGCTCAAAGAAATCCCAAAGAGACGAAACCCCAAAGATGAACAATATTGGCCCTCTGCCAATCTCTCTCTCTAGGAATCAACTACATAAAAATCTGCACTCTAACTGCCTATTTCGAAAACCTATGGTGTGATGAGGGGGGTGAGGGGGTTGTGGCTGTCCTACTAATTGTCAATGCGTTCGAATGAAACTCACGGTAGAAAAAGTGTGCTCTCGTATCAAAAAGTGGACCGTTTATGCTTGTCACAAGAAACAACTCAAAGAACACGCGTGTGTCTCTCGTTTGGAACAGCGTAACGTCGAAATAGAGACATCCGAGAATATTGTCAGCTGATGAAAAAGTTCACTCATTCTTTCTCGCAATGACCAAAAATATATTCAACGTTATTATTTGTTTTTTTTTTCAATCTTTTCTCCTGTCAATTACTTCCTTTACACTTATGCGTTAAGTAATATTAATAGTAAGTATGTTAGGTAGTTTTACATCGAAATAGAGAACGAAAAAATATGCTTGTGTATTTTTTTTCATCTTTACTTTTTTTTCAGTGTAATTTTCTTTCAATTATTTTTTTTTTTTCGTAAAAAGAAAACGCATTGCTCCTCGCGCAAATAGAGTAGTAAAAAGGTCGCGGGGGCGACGCGCGCGCCCCCTGGTGAATAGGATGATGTGTCTCATAGTTACACCGCTTATTACATTCTCTATCATTTATTATTTTAATTAAAATTTATATTTAAAATCGCTTTCAAGGTACGTGTGTATAGATGTGTGTTCGTGTTGTGTCGGTATGTGTCGGGGGGGTTACGGATTTTGGCATGTTTCCGCTAAATCGCCATAGTCGAAAGAGAGGGCGCGCCGATAGACGCGCACAACTGGTGGTATCGCTCGGGGTCGGGTGTGGTTGCTCGAAATCATTTTTTGTCGCACTTTTTGATTGCCGGGGGGGAAAGGTGGCTGTTCCGGATGAACCGCGAACACTTTTTCCACTTTTCATTCCAATTCTCAAACACACTCAAATCAAAAGGTGTAACTTCACATTGCAAAATCACAATAACTAATGAACGTGAATTTACATTTCTGAAATGTAAATTCACAGCGTACAAAAGTTGCAATTGTTTGTATAAATAATTGATCAGTAAATAATCAGATTTACTTAGAATTGTACATCCATTATAAGATCATCGGCAACTTTGATACGGAACGAAATAAATGCAATAACAAAAATGCCTCGTGTTATATAAAATAAAAAGAAATGTACATTGTTTAAATGCACTTCAGATTGTACAATGCCAACACACAATACGTGATTGAAAAATTGCAGCGATAAAAATTTGGGTCGAAGGAAAGAGCCAAGTCTGCGGTTCAAGCAGGACATGAAAAAGTGGAAAAAGTGTAGAACAAATCGATGTGCGGATTTTATTCGACGGGTTCCTCCTTGGGGAAGACGCGCTGCTCCTGCTGGCTGTTGGCGTTGTTGTTGTTGGCAGATGGCGCGCTCGTCGGTGTGGCCTGGCGCTGCTGCAGCTGCACCACCAGGCCGCTTACGTACTCTTTCTGCTGAGTAGTCTTCTGGCTCGAATGATTCACTATAAGCTTACTATCACAGGCACTTTTTTTGTCAGTTGATACGGCATAGAGGTTGTGTATGTCCGGGTAGTGGTTGGGCTTGCGCTCGGCCTGGTCCTGGGCGCCGTTGACCGCCTCAGGGGCGTTCTCTTCGCGCGACGACGGCGTTGCCGGCGATGCCAGCCGTTCGCTGCCGGTATCGTCCGCGTTGCCGCGACCCCGGTCCGACGGCGACGGCGACAACTCCACTGTCGGCACGCGTTCCGGCCGCTCTGGCGCCCGACTACCGCTACTGCTCCGGTAACTCTCGTCCTCGCTGCTGTCCTGCGTCATTCTCGGCAGGGGCGTCCTACAAAATTATCAATCTTTCAGTTCTCTGTTCTAAAAACCAATTTTTTAATATACCGTCATGTATTTCTTACTAACTAAATGAAAACATTTAACATAAACGTTCGGTTTTGATTTTCAATTTTGTATTCGATTGTCTAGATTCACCTGAATTCTAAATAGTTCAATTTCTATCACTATCTAATTCTAGAGCTGAAAATATAATTTCGTTCACCTATAAAATATTAAGTAACTCCATTAACCATCACAATGGTATACCAGTGAATTTTACAAAACGATTTAATTTAAACAAAAATGAACAGGATTAATTTTTTATACATTATAAGTTTATTCATTTTTTTTAATCGTAATAAAAAAGGGAACTTTCCAAATATTTATTTTTAAGAAAGGGTATTTTCATTACATTTTCAGTAGCTTGAATTATAGAAAAACACAAATTGTCAATGACTGGTACATTTACTTTAATGCTAATATTGTGCTCAACTTTTATATAGTTATTATATATTTTTCATTCAATTTATATAATTCGCAATTAGAAAATAGAAGAATATAAACCTGCGCGAGTTGCGACAGAGCTGGTCGATGAGTGCTTTATTACTGAGGCTGTCAGCCAGGTGCGCCGGACCAGGTTGCTGAGTGGTGGAGCGCTGTTCACGGTTGATGCCAGACTCGAGGCTCGACCTGATCAAATTGTCGAGGAAGCTCCCGTTGGCCGTGGCATTCTCGTAGGCAGCATCGGGCGCGTCGCGTCCGGTTTTGGTACCAGCCGCGGTCCGGTTATTCGAAGTACCCGGATCCGTGGTTGGCGCTCCGTCCCCGCGCTCGCGCTGCTGCTGGATGATCGCGTTGCGCTGCTGCTCCTGCAGCCCGCGCATGCGCTGGCTCGCGAAGTACTGCTCCGGCAGGATCCCGGGCACGTTTGGGGGCGCCCCCGCGATAAACGGCGAGGGCATGAACGGGGTCGGGCCCCAGAAGTTGAACGGGTGCCCGAACGGCAGGTGGGGCATACCTTCCATGAATGCCGGCATTTTCATGCCGCTCGGACCTGGGATGCCCGTCGACGAGGCGAAAGGTTTCTGAGGCTTGGGGGGAACTTTCTTGTCGGTCGACCCTGGTCGGATAGACGCACTTGTTGATGCTGCTGAAGTCGTTGAACTCGCTTCTTTTGCTTTGTCGTCTGGTTGTTTTTGATCCCTGTCAAATACCCATTAATTATTCACCTTTCTTTAATACTAAAAAAAGAAATAATTTGTAAAAATTTAAACATAATTGTTAAAATTATTCAATTGAAAATGTAATTTCAAATGTAGAAGATATGATTGTTCTTTATTCAAAACAATTTCACGTTGTTAGACATGAGGTTCAAACAGTGTATTTATTTGTTGCAGATTTTCGTGTACCTCTTCCTTGGCCTCATGAGATGCCTCTCTTTGACTTTGTACTCGAGTGTCGAATGCGGTACACCATAATAGCTACCGGCCCGGTGCACGCTCATCTCACCCCTCTGGACCGCCCTGACAGCCTCGACCAAACTGTCTCGGTCATAATTTCTGTATTTTCCACGTTTCGGTCGTGTTCCTTTGCCCCCGGTCGCTGGTTTTTGCTTGTCTTGGTTCTGTGGCCTTGGCTGCTGTTGCTGCTGACCTTGTTGAGGTGGTGTGTACCTGTACAAACATTTCGTTTATAATTATATATTCATTTCCAATTATCATATAAAATTAAATATTAAAAATTAAAAATTAAAAACATTAAAAATAAAAAATAAAAAATATATAAAATGTATCATGATATAATTTGTACCTTCCACGTTTGAAAGGATTGCTTTCATTTATAGAACCCTGAGCAGATGATTGAGCACCCTGGGCACCACCCGCGATTGCGTTGGACTGGCCTTCCTGGAACTTAACGCTGATGCTCTTGGCGATGACGTCACGGAAATTGACAGCCTTGCCTACGAGCGAGTTGGTCGGGCTGCTGGTTCCAGAGAACGCCGGACTAGCGCGCTCAAGGAGACCTGGACTCGCGGCAGCGAAGCCCGCAGCAAACGACTCGCCACCATTTCTGCTCGAGCCCGGCGTGTTCGCCGGCTTGTAGGACGGAATCTTGAGTATGGCTCTGCCCTGGGCGCTGTCGCTCGCCTCGTCCTCGAGCACAGGGTTGAAGTCGTCGTTGGTCATCGGGGCGCGCGACCCACCCGACCCGGACGACTGCCTCTCCCCGTTGATTTCTTTGCTCAGTCTCTTATCTTCGCTCATCAACCGCCTCATCACCTCCGGGATTCGGTAATCTTGCATTTCCAAACCTGTAAGTTCATTCAATTATTAAATCATGAATGTTGTATTTTTTTAATACAAAGTTTTTATCACTTTTTTATAAACTTCAAAAATTATCATAACTTTTGTAATACATTTTCGTACAAAAAGATTGTTAGCTAATTGTAAACATCACGATAGGGAATTTGAACGAGTTTTGTTTTGTCGCCGCTAGGGGGCGAAGTTTTTTTGAATGTCGGTTTTGGTGTGCGGAGAGAGGAGTGGGAGAAAAGTGAGAAAAGCGCGTATCGGTCGTATGTTTTATTAGTTTTATTTTATTTTATAATTATTTTGAGAGAAAAAAGAAGAAAAAGAACTAATTTGTTTGAATTATTAATTAATTAATTAATTTAATTTCGATTTAAAATTATGCAAATTTTAGATAATGTTTAAATTATCTAAGATGCGGAAAAATGAGGCGTTAAAATTACATTGAAAAAAGCAAATGTTTTACATACATATCCTTCAGTTTAAAAGCAAATTAAAAATATATATCTAAAAAAGAACCTAAAAAACCTAAGAAAAGAAAAGAAGAGAAAAAAAACAATATAATCGAATTAGACGTCAAACTATTCGATTGGAAATGGTAATGCTATTTTTATTTTAGTTTTCGTCCTGTAGAGGACATTTTAATCCGTAAGATGTTTTTTCGTAAGTAGTAAATTCAGTAGCCCATCATGCAGTTTACAAATTTTAGATTCAAAACAAAGAATTGAATGGGTCGAGTTTAGTTGTTTACGAAAAGTGAAGCTGGCCGCACGGACTTTAGATAACATTCAGCATTCACCTTTATCCCTTTGCCAAAAGGCCATTGTGCTTAAAAGATTTGTGAGAAAGGCTAGAAATCATTGTTTTTCGGAAAATTTATCCACGTGGTGGATAAATTTTCGAGAAAAAATAGTGCACTCGAATTCACGGAATTATTGTTTACGTTAGAAATTGATGTTTTTATATGTGACACAACCGAAGTGACAACAACAAAAATGTTCGGATCGATGGATATGTATCTCTCAGGTACGTTTAACAAAACAATTAATTTTATAATTAACATATTATGTGCTTTATTAATTACTGTCATTTTTAATTGGTAAGAATTTTTATTTATTTATAATTTATTTATATAATCACGTCGTAAATTAAAACAGTATACAACGTAAAATCGATAGTTGGAATGTATTAATTTTATTAAATTATGCATTGAATTTGTTTTCAAGTTTTGTTTATCTTTGGAATGTCTTTGAAATAAGTCGAATTATACTTTTTTTTGAAAAAAACTTTTTACTTATTACTAAATGAAAAAAAACTTAAATTGTTTGTTTGATTAAATTTTATTTTTGAAACAATTTTTATTTTTATATGCATTTATATGATTGTTGCGTCATTATTTTTTAGATGTCGAGAGATCCATTTTGGTGCAACGATGGAACCTTGAAAAAGAGCGCAAGCTAGCTCGAAGTCTTTTAGAAAAATGCCACACCGTCTACACTGATCATTACATCGAACGAGCCAACCCCCCGTTCACAAATCTAGTATCAAGAAACAGGAGGCACTCTCTCGAGACCAAATCTCGCTGCACGAGCGTTGCGAATGACCTTCACGAAATAAAATATCGCCTTTCTGAGATGAGCAATATGTTCTCACAATATTTTCCATCTCAAAGGAACAGTTTGGACTTCAATCCGTCGTATAACAAATTTCAAAGCGATAATGTATTTTCGGATCCTGTGCTTCCGTCTGCAGCCACCAGGTGGCCCCATTCTGAAAACACTTCCCCATTTTCTGATGTCACTTCTGAAGGTTCATTTTCGAATCAATGTGAGACAATTTGGAGACCTAGCATTGGACTGGGAAAAGCAAAATCACCAACGAGAAAAAACAAACCGAGAAAATTGGTGGATACGTCTTCATCAGAAGGATTGAGTCATTGGAAAGAGGATTTGAATTTGGCCAGTAGCACAGATGGCGCTGAGAAAAAATACGGCATGAGTTTGGAAAGCATTGCTCTGATTTTGAATGGGAACGCGAGTCCTCGCAGAGTCATTGACCAACTGTTACTGTTGCATAGGAGGATACGACAAAAGGAGGAAACAGAAGACGAAGGAATAGGTGAACTCCAGACAGATTATCAGGCCACCGTGAAAGGTTATGAAAATTTCTTGTCAAATCTTGGCGAACGCAAGTTTGGAAGCTTGGATGAAGTTCCTGAGAAGCTGGTTCCTTCTGGCCGGACGAGCAGGGAAATGGTTCACAGAGAGATGGAAAATTTGATTTCCTCTTTGAAAATTGATACAAGACAAAATAACAACGATGAAAGCACTGGGAAAATAAACGGTAATTTTCGATATTCTAATTTTACATTACAAATAAAAAGAATTATAAATTGAATATCAAACGAAATTTAATTTGTTTTTGTTACTTCTTTTTCAGGTGAAAAGTTAATTAGTATCAGATGTCAAGAAGTAACTACATGTCTAGTTGGAGTTTTGATGAAAGTAAAAATTGAAGTTACAAACATGGTCGATCAGCGGATTTTGGTAGCAGTTAATTTGGATCAAATCCAAGGAGATGAGAGCAGTATTGAGCTGGATATTCCCAAAGAAATCACTACAATCGCAGCGTCTGACTGCGCCAACATCTCGATAAGCATCAAGATGTTGAGACTCTGCGAACCCACGATTCTCGGTCTTCAATTTGGAATCATCAATATGGTTAATCGAGAAAGCCAAAACGTCCCTCACCTGATGTGTTTTGTATCCGCAGAAAATATGATTCAGATGATTGGACCAGATTCGAAGAATGAAATGTTGATGGGAGACATTATCGAAGGTGTTACAAGTACTCGATCGATAACGATTTCCAATAAAAACACCATTGACGTTATTTTGGAGGCGAAAATTGTTCAAAATTCACCGACTGTGTTTTTTGTGACTAATCCAGATGAAACGCTGAAACCCGATACGATAGATGGCACTTTGAAAATGGTACTAAAATCTCAGGAATCTGCAACGATGAATTTAGAATTTCGAGGCATGAATCTGGAAAGTTTGAAATCGAATTTCGAAACCAGCGATATTTATTCAGCGGTTGGAAAAATGGAGATAAAAATCTACGAATCTGAAAACATGACAGAGATTGAAAAAAAAGAAGTTTCTCTAATTGGACGAATTGGTATCGCTATTATCAAACCTTGTGAGATGCCCAGACCTGTCATTTTGAAACCAGACGAGTCGAGACCTTTTTTTGTCAAGAATCATGGCAACGTTGCGATAATTTTAAAACCGATCATAGAAAGCAGTAACAAATCAGATAAAAATATAGATCGAGATGTTAGTAAAAATTTTGTTATCACACCGGAGAGTTTTGAGGTATCACCTGGGGAGATACAGTGTATTTTCATTGCATACAACCCAAAAGTTTCTAAAGAATGTGACGAAAAGGTGGTCATCAAGTTTTGGACAGAAAATATGGAAAATTTTGTTCTTGTTCATTCAGTGACAGGAAAAGGGGCCGATTCTGCAGAAAATTCAAACTCCGTATCAGAAAGAAGATGTTCGTTGCCACAATTTTCTTCAAATTTTCGAAGTGCCTTATCATCAAACCCTTCAAATTTCGGATCTTCAGATTTAAGAAGTTCACTAGGAACTCAGACTGTTCTCGATCAAATTATTCCTATCAAAGCAACTCATTCCGCTCTCAACTGGGGGAGCGTTGCAGCTGGGAAGCGACAACTAAAAGAACTGAAGATCCGGAATATGAGCAACCGAAAACTTAAACTAATAGCAAACATTGAAGGATCCGATAGGAGTTTTAAGTTCTGCAAAGAAGGTCATAAACTAGTTTCTACAACATCTCTATCTTTCAGAGACTTCGAAACAAAAACTTTGTACATTTTCTTCGAACCTCAAAATCCAGGTGCTTCTGTTGGAAAAATTATTTTTAATCGGTTCGCTTACAAGCAAGGAAGTCCTGAAAATCGTCCTTCCAAAGTAATTCAGCTCTCGGGATACTGCGGTTATGCAAAACTAGAAATCTCAGGAGCTTTAAATGATAATGGTCAGTTTTGTTTGCCCATGTCAAACAACAATAACGAGTTTCTGAAGTCGAGTTTGAAATTTAAAAATAGCGGCGAGCTCCCTTCATTCTTCAAGATTGAACTTCAGCCAAAAATCATCAGTTCTGATCTTCATTTGACGTGGCAGGTGGTTCCAACAGAATGGATCCTACAACCTAAGGAAGAAAAAATTGTACATATTTCATTCAAGCCCAGAAAGTACGACTTGCGTATTCTGCGAGAGTCTTATGTTGGAACTCTGAAAATTATTCACGGAGATGAACCGACTCGACAAAGACTTTGCAGATTGTTCAGAAAAATGTACAAGGATAACAGGGTCCATGAGGAAAATAGATTCTATGAGATTTTGTCGACGCTGTGCAGTATAGAGTTTCCTCAAAAAACACCCGTC
>JAAMPD010001525.1:0-23377 GCA_025266255.1 Trissolcus basalis | reverse complement strand
AATCATAATAGGCGTTTAGATCGGGAAATTAGAGTCAAAGCAAATTACGAAATTATAATAGTAAAGGGTTTTGTTCATTTTAAACAAACGAATTCGCTGTATTCGGTCGAAACTTAATCATCGACGCAGTCAAAACTTTAGCGGAAGCGTCTGCCTTCTCATTATAAATTTTTTTTCCGGATTCGTTTCAAACGTTCGTATTAAAACAAATTCTAGATTTAAACATTTTAACTGTAATTCTTGTTTTTCACAGTTCAATCGAAATTCTTCATTTTTATTTATTTTGCGAGAAACTCTTCTAGGTCGAGGTTACTATTATAAAAGCCTGTCTTGAAAAAAGTTGATCTTGATAGTTGTCTTGACAGAAGTTAGTTGTTATTTGATAATGTTGGATCGATTGTTCGCGGTGTAACAATTAATTAAATAACAAAAAACGCAGAACAGAACGGAATATGACCCTAGATCTCGAGCTCGCCAAAGCAGAAATGCACAGTATCGAACACGAAACCGCTATAGTCAGGTCTCGATCAACTTCCACAAGCGATGCGGTCAGAAAGCAATTTCCTTTGAGCCAGAATCCGAAACCGAAAAACGCAATAACGGGTTTGACGTTGTAATTGGTAATTGAATTTCGAATTTCGAATGGTTTGGGCCGTAGATAGGACCTTGTATTCATAGGTGTCATCGATAAGGAGATCTCGACACGTCTCGCGCTACCTCTCTCTGTTCCCGACCGTTGCAGTCAAGTCAGTACGGCGGCGATTTTGAATTCTCGCTAACCGTTGTCCGATGTCGTTTCTTCTAGCTCTTCCTTGTTTGTTGTTTGCTGAGCATCGACAGGACCATTTGGATAGCCTCCGTGTTGTCGATTTCGTCTCTGCCTGTGACCAGAAGGACTCATTTCCTGAAGGAAAGCACTCTATAGGGACTTCTACTCGACGGCGATAGTTAATACGCAAACTATTCAACTGCAATAGATTATGAGTCCGATGTTGATCAAAACAAGACTAGCTCCTCCACGGGACATGACCACCACAGCAAAACGGCAACGATATCGGCAGACAGGCGATATCTCATCAGCGGTAGTACTCGATCAAGCGGCAGACACCACCGTCGTACAGATGTTGTGGGCTGATGACTGACTAACAGAGATGGTTCGCAGAATGAGAGTTCAGAAGCCAGGGCGTGCTCCAATTGACAGCGGAGCGATCCTTGAAGTGGTTCAGGCTGCACGATGTTCTGGTTGCAGTCCCTCGTTGGTGCAACAGCTGCCCGGTCCGCCCGAGGATCAGAATGACAATCTACGAAAAAGTGAATTATTGACAATTCTCACCAATATTTGTGGTATTGATAGCAGAATAGGGGCTACCAGCAGTTGTTAATTAATTCGAAGTCGACTTCGATTGATGTTAATTTTGGATTCTCATTGCCTTTATCGATACTGGGCTTAGGGCTTGGTACGGAAAAGAGCATCAAACAGCCAACATCCTCGCACCAAACCAGATTGAGTTTTTGGGCTCGATACCAAGAAGAGTATCAATTAACTAACATCCCGGAATCGCCTCAGATTGAGCTTACAAAACACAAAACATGATTCTTAAAAAACGCAGGAGACAGTACTCAAAAACTCAAAAACGCAATACTCAGAAACTCAGAACTCGAAAGAACTCAAAAATGCTCATTCTAACTTAATCTATACTTAATCTTAGGCCCAATAGTTCTCACACAAAAGACTCAATGAAACTCTATAAAATCTCGATAAAATACTCAAATCACTACCAAAAATTTTTTAAATCACTACCAAAAATTTTTCAAATCACTACAAAAATTTTTCAACCAAATCTAAATGTATTACTACAAAAATTGCTCAATAAAATCTTAATAAATTACTACAAAAAAATACATACTTCAACAAAACTTAAAACATAGCGATACTTAAACTTAGATCTTAAAATCTGAGTCACCAGGAACTTCATTGAGACCCAGACTTGTGTTTTCTTGTTGGTTTTCGAGAACGATAACGACGTCCTGTGTCTTTTTTTCTTTTTTGGCGCAGCTCCAAAAGCAGCGTCATAATGTATAGCTCTAACTTAAGGCGAGCGCGACATTTCTTTGATTGATATTCATCTCTGAGTTAAGATTCATCATCGGACAGAAGTTGTAACTCCACCTAATTAATATTTGTACATTAAAATTCAAGTTTAAATGTCTGAAAAAGAGCGTCTGTTCAGTTTCTTGAATCAAATGGAAATAAATCAGTGGTATTCATTGCCCGCAGTTGTTAATTAATTGTTTTCATATAGCACTTTATGCTCTCTTTGTTAGATAAACTTAAACATTCAGAATCAACGTGAACTTTTAAATGCGTAACTGATCAATTCAAATTAGAAATAGTCAAGGGTCAAATTAAAGTTGCTCAAATAGTTTTTTTGTTTCGTGAAGTTTGCACCTAATACAGCATTTAATTTTAAATCAATCGTAAGTTTAATTTCTTTGATTTATTTTTCTAGAATTTTCACTAAAAGCGTCAAACAATTCATGAATTAATTGGCAAAGTTTTTGTAATCTGCCAATTGTTATTCATTATTGATTTACAAGTGGCATTTAATTTGGGTGATTGAAGTTATTTAACATTGGCGAGACAAAACGAATATAGCTTGATCTTTTCCTACCTGTTAAACGATGCTCACCGGGCGGTTGGTTCTCTGACTGGATTGGCGAAGTTTAATGTTGCAAAAAAAATTACTTAATTGAAAGATTGATAATAAACTATTCTGAAAATTTGGCTAATAAGAATTAATATAATTGTTGAGAAATTTAAATTGAAAGTTGATTGTAATTTGAGAAATATTCAAGAAAAAGCCATATGCAATAAACTCTAACATTAGTGGGAAGTGATTACGGAAGGAAAAGAAAGCAAAACAAGAAACAAAGAGATTGCGTTAAAAAACGCGAGGAAAAAGACTTTTGTGGACGAGTTTTAAACTAATGCCAAAGAAAGTTAAAACTTCTAGTGATTTGTTGATGAGGATATGAAGCGAAAATACAATAGAAATACAAATAGAAATTGCGAGTTGACAGTTCCTGCGAAATTCGCGAGATTCTCCCGAATTACAATCTGAGAAAAATCCCTATTTGATAATTATTTATAATTTGAAATATAATAATTATGCTTGTTGCAAGCGAAACGAGTTCAAAATTCTTCAAACAAAATAGGGTTAGGGAAACTGTACCCCAATCCAAGAGCGCAGTAACCAGAATTGCAAATTGATTTTAAAATCTTATAATAATAATTATTTTACATACGCATGTTCGACGCAATTATAACAAAATTTGAAATAAATATGATGTAACTGCGTTCATAAAATTATACAGAAATTCAAAAGCGACCGTTAATTATAAATGGCAATTTTACGGCGAACGGATAATAATTGAGCTAAAATAAAATTGGAAAAGTTTAATTTTTTTTAATTTCATTATTGTTATAAAAAAATGTCAAATGGGCTTAAATCGCCAAACGCAAAGGCAAAGAGAAAATTGCATACGATAGAATAACTGAAAGTCGCGCAACAATGATGTTGGATGGACGAGCGCCTAGATCCTTTGGGTTCGGACGGATTTGTTCAACGAGAGGCTTGAGGAACAATGTAGGAATTTCGAAGTGGTTCGATACACACAAGCAACTGTTACTCACTTGATTAGCAAGTTAGTAATATCCAATTGAGATCAAATTTTGCCTAAACAATTAGAAAATGATTAAGAATAAATTCGTTAGCAAAACTCAGAAACGAATAAGCGAATCAACAAATTTGAAGCAAAAGCGGCCTTGCTGATTACCACGTGCAAATCAAAGATTCAACGAGGGGACAATAATTGAAAATTTCGGTGAGCGATTCGGTTTTTCAAAATCGACTGTACTTGATAGCGAAAAGCTATCGAAGTTGAAGCGCAAAGCAATTAAGAAAAAGAGAAAAGAGAAAAAAACAAGAGTTGGGTGAGTTTCCAAAACATGAGCGTACGGGTCAATGCCCGAAAATAAGAAATCAAAAAGCTTGAAATTGAAAAATATTTTAATGCCGAGAAAGGTTTATTAGTTTGCAGGAAAATAAGTCTACAATATTCTCGACCAATTCACAGGGCACTTATTCGAGATGCACAAGTTTAAACTGTGCATTTTGTTATCGCCACGAAAGTTAATAATAATAACAATAATATGGTTGAATTTAGGTGATGTTATTCCGTTGGTTACCAGGCGTTCATATGAACAAAACGCAACAACAATCGCATTATAATTAACAATTTCAGGTGGCTCAAATAATGAGCGCAACAACGGCGAAGTACCCTATATTAAGTGTATAGGGACTCGTTTTGATCAAAATTGTTTTTTCGATTATTTATCCTAAATTAATATAAATGGATGCAAATTTAGGTAGGATTAGTTTAAATAATTATAAGCGAAAGGTATTTTAAGGAAAAGTGTGAAAAAGTTAATAATCAAAAAAGTTAATCTGCAAAAACGATGAATACTTCCGGCTGAGACAACGCTGGACTCCTTATACATGGGCGGTATAGGAAAAAAAGTTCGAATTGTCAATAACTGACGTTTTTGCAGGCGAATCGCGTTGCAGTTTCTTGCAAAGTGTAGGGCGTAGGCGCTTTTTGCGAATTCTGCCACTTTAAATTGTTTAAACAAAATTGTTGAAAAAAATAACAAAAATTAATCCTTGGAATCATTTATTTTGCAAGGAGATAAAAATTAAAAAAGGTAAAGTACCGCCAATATTTAACAGAAGTCGAAGCAAATTACGGAATTAAAATTGTTAAGGGTTGTATTTATTTTCGATAAATAATATAGCTGTATTGGATCGAAACTTAATGGTTGACGCGTTCAAAACTTAATCGGTAGCGTTTGCCTTATTATATAATATTTTCATTTTCAGGTTTGATTCGAACGTTTGTTTTGAACCGAGTTACGGTTCACCGTAAACGAGGAACGGTAACGCCGTTTTCCAGGCAGAAATACCTGATGTTGGAAAAACGTTGCATTAATTGTTTTGCCGATACTTGTTAAACTTTGATTTCTAACGTTAGCGAATGACGTATGACCAACGTAAAAATAACACCGTTTAATGAATAATCAATATTTCATTGTTGAAGTCGTATTCAAAATATTCTACACAGTCGTATGCAATGGCTGTTGTAAAACATAAGATGAATGATTAGAATACAATTCATTGATGTGAGCAAAAAATGATTTTTGAACTGATACCGAGGCAAGTTGGTGTGGCGGTAACGCGTTCAGCTTGTGTTCGGGAGGTCGGGGGTTCGAATCCCCCTCGGCCGACCACTTGGAAAAAGTGTTTTAGTTTATTTGACGTCATGTAATGTGTCCAAAAACTAATTGTTAAACTATGTCCTACTAAAAATTATGTGTGACGTCTAGGGCCGGATTCCCTCTGATACCAAAAATTGGTTAGACAGTTGTAAAAGGGATTTTAAGATTTATTTATTCTTTTATTCTGTAATTTTAAGCTAGTCATGTGCAATATCAGTCTCTCAAATGATCGTTGTCTTCCACGTTTATCTTGTACGACTACCAATTTATTTATTCTAGTCATTGTATAATCTCTTCTTTTCTTTTGTATATACTTGGTGGCATGCCTGAAAACCGTGTGATTACACGAGGCGTAGCCTTTGCCCGATTTTATCCATTTTTGTATAATTGTATAGAATGTTATTTATTTTATATTTTTTGTACATATGTATATGATCGTGATATGGGCAATAAACGTATTATATTATATTATAACGTGAGAGTCACTGGCGAGGAAACAAGGTCAAGGAGGTGGTGGTGGACATGTTCACACTTTGATGATTTTCCAAAAACTGAAGTGGCACGTGCCTCTTTTGCCGTAGTGGGGACCGAAAGAATGTGGCTTTGTTTTGCATTTTTTGTGGAAATCCATTAGCGCTCTGTTGATGTTTTGGTTTTTTGCCGGTGACCAGGTGGTGTTTTGGTGCTTGAGCAAGACGGGTGCTTGGGCGAGAGAGAGCGGAGATGTGCCGCTGCTCGATGTTGGTAATAAAGTTTTTTCTCGTCATCTCAGACGGTAGGGTAGTTTTGTCTCGTCACTTTGGACGGTGAAGTAGTTTTGTCTCGTCGTTTCGGACAACAGCCACCAGGTTTAGATGGCGACGAAATGTTCGAGCAGTTTTTGCGTCATGCTGAGGACGGTGGTCGATTAGTTTTCGCGTCGTGCTCAGGACGTTGGTCGAGCAGTTTTCGTGTCATGCTGAGGACGGAGGTCGAGCAGTTTTCGCGTCATGCTGAGAACGAAGGCGCCAGGTGGATTGGCAATCTCCTTGACGGAAGTCTTCGTTGGGCAGTTAAACGTCATACCTAGGACCTTGGTGTTAAAAAGGCCAGTACTTCCCTTTTTCGAAACTGTTTAACGTCACTTGGGTTCATGGACGGTGGTGTTTAGGAGAACAAGCACCTTTCTTTCTCGAAACTGTTTAACATCATCAGGTTTCATGGACAGGTAGCTTGCATACGTGCGTGATAGACCGCACGTAGGTGGACTTCTGTGTCCGGACAAGGACTTCTCTCACATCCGTCCGTCTCGTCCCGCCTTTGTGTCGATAATATGTCCCAAACCCTATGCGCAAGGTGATGTATTGAGGTTGCGGACGAGTACTATGTCCACAATAGCGAGAGGTGGGCGTTGTTATTGTCACTTGGTCCTCTCCTGTAAGGTAGTCAAGTAGAAGTTGTGCCAAGCTTGCCAGGCCTTTTGGACGATCTGTGTTACTTTAGCCCACCTCGTTAGTAGACTGGAGTTGCTCATATCTTTCTCAGGGACAGACTGAAAGTCTGTATGTATGAGGTGTATGAGGAAGTGCCGTGGCGTAAAGGCGAGGTCGTCTGTTTGATCACCCGGACGAATGAGGGGTCGCGAGTTCATGCACGTTTCGATTTGAGTTGCTATGGTTTCGAACTCCTCGAACTCTTCAATCGCGACTTTGAGGAGTCGCTTGGCGATTTTGACCGCAGCTTCCCACTCGCCGCCATAGTGGAGTACAGCCGGTGGAATGAATGATGAATCGCCATGTGATTGAGGCTAAAGGGCTCTCATGGGTTTCGCTGGCTAGCTTAATGCATCGTATCAGATCTGCAGCCGCGCCATGAGAGGTGGTGGATTGATCGCTGTGGATCACGGTCCGACATCCACGCTTGGAGACGAAAGTTCGGCGATGAAAGCTTCTTTGATGCAGTCTGAGACGATTTTCCAGTGGCAAGCTTTAGTGGCGAAGCACGCGAATACAGCCAAGTAGGCTTTTCGTGTCTTGTAGCCGTGGCCAGGGGCTGTTCTGACCAGGATTGGCCCGGCGTAGTTGACGCCTACGTTTAAAAAGACGTTAGCCTCTGAACACCGTGCCAAGGGCAGGGGTCCCATTACTTGGGATTCCAATTTCGCACGTTTCCGAGTGCAGGGTGGACAGAAGTGAAGGATGCGTCTAACGGCTTGCCTTTCGCCGATGATCCAATATCGTTGTTGTAAAGCATGCAGAGTCAACTGAGGGTCTCCGTGCAGCACTGTTCCGTGTGTGTGACGAATTAGGACGTCCGTTACCCGATGTTTGGGTAGAATGATTGGGCGTTTTGCTGCTTAGGAGAGGTCCGAGGCGTCTAATCTGCCGTGGACTCCTAGTAAGCCTTCATCGTCGATGATGGGAGACAACGCCTTAAGGCGTTGTCTCCCAGACTTGCCGTTTCTGAGCGCTCAGATTTCCTCCGAAAAGTGTTTTTGTTGTAGCCGCCTGAAAATAAGCGCGCAGGCCTCGCGATTAGCTGCTCTGTTTAATTTGTGCAGCAATAGGTCCCGTTGATACTGACCATAGAGCCTGAACTTGCAGATCAGGGTGACAATGTTGCATATTTCCGGGCCGTACCACCATGTGTCTGATTCTACTTAGTCCTGTGCGTAAAGTCCCCGCGAGTTGAGGTCTGCAGGGTTTCGCTTGGTGGAGATGTAATTCCACTTAATGTTAGGTAGAAGCGTTTGAACGGTCGCTACCCGATTGGCTATATTATGTGTCCAAGTAGCAGGATGCTTGGCCAGCCAATCCCTGACAACGGTCGAGTTTGTAAACACGGTTACTCTCTGAATGAGCGTGAGGAGTTGCCCTTGCACCGTGGTGATTGTCTGTGCGAGTAATTGCGAGATTGCTCCATGCTCGAGGCGTGGAATGATCGTTACCTTGAGCGGTGCGTTTTTGGTGCGGGCCATCAACAGGGAGGACTGGGTTGCGTTTACTGTCCGGTAGGCGAAATTGACCGTAGCAGAACAGGCCTTGGTCGATGCGTCTGAAAAGCCAACCAGCTGTAGGTCACCGTCTTCTTTGTATTAGCCTACCAATCGTGGTAGCTTCAATCTTTCTAAGCTTCTCCGACCTGTGGACAAGCTCGGGGCTTGCCGGATCGTCTCAATCACCTCCTTGTAGGTGTAGCTCTTGTAGAAGGATTTTGGCCCGTACGACATACGGTGAGAACCACCCAAGTGGATCAAAAAGGCGTCCAATGTGAGAGGCCATCGAGCAGCGAGTAACCGCTGAGTGAGCGGGAGGCTTAGTGTGGACCCTGAAAGAGTCGGTTCTGGGCGACCATCAGATGCCGAGTATTTTGTGCTCCAAAGGCTCGCACGACTCGATTTTTAGCTCGTGCGTGGAGCTGTCTTGTTCTGGGAGAAGTTCTGGAAGGGATGACGTCCACTTCTTCAGAACGAATCCTCCTTTGTGCAGAAGGGCCATTATATGGTCACGGATGAGAGAGAGCGTGATAGGATCATCATGACCAATAAGAACGTCGTCAACGTATGTCATTTTAAGGAGGGGTCCACAGCCAGTAGGTACTCCCGCTGATAATCTTGGACCAATTGAGGTATGATCCGGATTGCTAAATAGGGGGCAGGCTTTGTCCCGTAGGTGACAGTATTGAGCATAAATGTCGTCAATCTTACTTTCCCTGGTCTGCGCCAGAATATGCACTGTAGGTGCCGGTCATCGGGGTCTACCAGGATTTGACGAAACATTTTTTTAATGTCTGCCGTCATTACGTGACGTAGAATTCGCCAGTTGATGAGAATGACCGGAATTTCGGTCTGCAGTCTCGGCCCAACGCATAGAAGATCGTTGATGGATAAGCCGCTAGTAGTCGGGCAGGAGACGTTGAAGACCACACGGATTTTTTGATCCTCGTCTCGAAAGACCGCATGGTGTGGTAAGTAAATAAGCCTATCCCACGCAATGGCTTGTGCAATGGGTGCAGAATCGCCGAGCATAGTTTCGTCCTTGCCTGGTTTAAAGTGAAGTCCGATCACGTATTTCCCTTCGGAGTCCCGAGACAACGTCTCACTGATGTAGGACTCGCAGTGTTCCTCTAGTGGCGTGATGCGAGGGGCTTCGGGAACCTTTTCTGCGGCTTAGAGGCGTTCGAGAATTTCTGGCAAGTCGAGTGTTCCGTGCTGTACGAAGACGGTGGTTGGTTGAGAGCCAGACTGATCGGGGCCGGAGATGATCCACCCGAGGGTGATCTGTTTCGCCGTGAGGGAGGATCCTCTGAATCTTCGCAAACCGTCCATAATGATGTCACCGAAAGCGTCTGCTTCAACGAGAAGATTTATGCGCCCTGGGCTCAGCAATTGGATGCCGCCGAAATCAGGCAGGGCTCGTGAGTGGATGATTGGGGGTTGGTATGCCGTGATTAAGCGAAGAACGTAAGCGGTCGAGTTCAATGGCGCGTTAAGAGGTCGCAGGCCTTGTATGCGGACCTGTGTCTGGTCACGGAAATGACCGAGCTCGGCGGCACCGATGCCTGTGACCGGAATGTGCACTCGGCTAGTCCGAAGACGTAACTGCCTTGAGAGTCGCTCGCTCACTAACGTGGCTTCTGATCCTGGATCGATCAAAGCTTGGGCGATGGTCGTGGCGCCATTTTGGGCGAAAACCTTTACACGGGCTGTCGCCAACAATACTGATCGGCTTGGGGCTGCGCTGACCATTGCGTTCATTGGGGGAATGGTTTGCGAGGCGTCGCCACTCGTGCTTGACTGCTTGGGGATTTGTCTTCCCTCGAAATGCAGGCTTGTATGGTGCGGTTTCCCACAGCGTTGACATTTGAACCGACTCGGACATTTTCCGGACGGGTGTGCTGCTGATAAGCAGTTTACGCAGAGCTTTATTTTAATTTGCGTTTCCAAGCGTTCGTATACTGAAAAAGATGTGTACTGTGGATACTATGAAATGTAGTGCTTCTGACTGCACTAGTAACACTTGACTTTTCGCTAATTGGTTTCGCCATTGTCAGCTCGGAAACCTTTGCCATGAAAAGTGTTATTGGTTGCCTTCTAGAGGCTTTTTTCTAGAGTAGGAAGTGTCATAACTTCCAGAACTCTGATCTCCTTTTCCAAGAAGCCTTCCAGCTGCTTCATAGTGGGTAATTTCCTAATGGAAGCGATTGTGCCTTCTCATTTTCGTTTCAGCGCTGTGTGGAACTTCAGTGTCAGCGAGTAGACCAAAAGGGTATCTCAGCTTTCAGTAGGATATCCAGCGTTATGCAGGCTTCTGAGTGCGAACTGAAATATGTCACGGAAATGACGCATTTTCACGAGGTTGTCAAAAGTGATCTCGAGGAGTGAATAGATCCTTTCAAGCAATTGTGATACCAGGACTTGCTTATTGTCGTATTGTTGACATGAGGAATCCCAAGCGACAGAGTAGTTGTCTGCTGTGAGCGCGAGTCGGCTGACCAATTGCTCTAGTTCCTCTCGCAACAATGCGCGGAGATACTGCAATTTTGACACTTCTGGGAGGTTGTCGTTGTTTCCAATGGCGGCTAGAAACTGTTTCCAGAAGCTGGGCCAGGAGCTATAGTCGCCACAAAACCCAGGCACGTTGAGGGTGGCCAGTTTGATTGGCAGCTGGGCCTGAGTGGGCGTCACAGCATCTCTATTATCAATTATTGTGGATGATCTTTGTAGCTTGATTGAGTTTTCTTGCTTTTTCAGCAGAGAGTCCAGGTGATTAGAGAGGTAAGACTCCGCTTCGTCTACCTTGGACATGAACTTTCTTCAGAAGTCTTCTTGAAAGTAGTTTAGGCAAGCTTTCGATTCGTCACTGCATGTGGCTGTCATGCGAGCGTGTAGGAGCTCGGCCCGTTAGTGTAGGAGCTGCAGCGTTTCGAGGCGCCCTTCCAGGAATTTGGCGGCGAAGTTTTTGACGTCCCTTTTCTTGACGTTTGTTAGCAAGCGGTCTACTTCAATCGAGAGCAACGGCAGTTCCGCTTCTGGAATAGCAAGAACTTTGAGCTCCTGTGTTTTGCTGCTTTGCGCTTCGGTGAATTTTTCGTCCGCTATTTTGAATTCTGCCGTTCAATTCGCGGGTTAATATCCGGCTCGAAGGACCGCTGTTTGGAATTGCGGCTGTGGCGCCCTCGAAAACTATTTGTTTTTAAGCGACCTGTTGTTATTAGCCACTGGTCGGATTGTATCAACCCGCGTTGGACGGTTTAATTGTATGGCGGGACGATTTGAATGAGTGTCTCGTGTGCGTGGCGCACTCTGTGAGGTAACACGAGAATCACTTGGCGAGAACTGATGGCGTCCTCTGGAAGGTGACGTACGAGTCACTGACAAGAGCTGGTGGCGCCCTCTGTGGCGTGACGTGACGTGAGAGTCACTGGCAAGATCTTGGTGGCGCCCTCTGTAGGGTGACGTAAGAGTCACTGGCAAAGAAACGACGTCCAGGACGTGGTGGGTACGTCGTCTGCGTGCCCACCGGTCGCCGGTGGCAGCAGGAGTTCTACGACCCTGGTGGTGAGTCGGAGGTTAGAAATACCTCGTGGTGCATTCGACCAGGGTGGTCTCCGGTCACCGGAGTACCCTGAAGAATATCGCCCGGTCTCCGGGGATATCCCTGCGTGATCACCTAGACGTTGTGATGGCCTCCTTGTATAGAGGTTACTGAATACGTGTACTGAACACCCAGTCGCTGCAGGGGGTTCAGTCTTACGTATACCTAATGGTTTAGATCATCGCATCGCTGCGCCATCTACTTTGGCCGGCTGTTGAGTCGAACTAACGCTGATGTGGCGAGATATGTCGCTCAATTTAAATACTGAGGTAAATTTGATCGAAATAAAAAACGAAACAAAATATCAAATAAATATGACCGATTAGAAAATGGGTCGTTAAAATAAATGTAATAAAGTTACGATCCGAATAAATTGTAAAAATAAATATAAAAAAGTTACAATTAAAATATATCCTTACTAATATATAAAAATGAAAGTATGTTTGTTTGTTTGTCAGCGAAAAACTCTGAATCTGAACGATATATTTGAAAAAAAATTATACATGGTTATTCTTTAGCATCACAGAATTAAAATAGGCTACTTAAAATTTTAATTTAAGGAGTATTTTTTGAAAAAATTTAAAAAATATCAAATTTCAACTTTCTTCGGCGACGAATTTTCTTCTGTTTTTTGATGGATTATGTTCAATTATGATATTGAATTTAACATGAATTGGGAATATTATTACTTTTTGATTCAATAAATAATGAAACTTATGAAAAAAAATCGTAATTCACGTTAATTTTTAAACAAAATCTTCAAAAATCCGGACTGAAAAAAAAATTTTGGTCCAAGTGGATATATTTTGTTATACTAGACAGGAAAATAAAAATATTTTTTGTTGCGTCGAAACGTCATAAATAACAAAGACGGATACAAGACTCAAATATTATAAGATTAATCTTAACCATCTTTACTAAACTATAATAGTATACAAAAATGGTCCTAATGTAATATAAAAATTATGCTAAATGATAATGAAAATTGAATCGTGCAATGAATTTTCAATTATTTCAAGGTAATATTGTTTTAGTTGTATTTTCAAATGACTGTTTTCGATTTTAATACTCACAAACACAAATATATTTTCGTTTTTATATCAAAGTGAAAATTGTGGAAATTAAATCAATTGTCCACTTATTGTTTTTAAATTTGATTTTGTAGTGACGTTATCCTGCATTTAATAGTGCAGCGACGCAAATATGCGTGCGAAGCACGCATTTTTAGCTAGCCGAGTAAAATTGAAAGAATAATTAGCAAAAATTGAGGAATATGAGGACCAACAATAAGAACAACAATATGAGAAATCACAATTTTAATGCACAACCAAAAGAACCGATACAATAAATCATATAAACATTATTATAATTATTTATAATTATTCTAGGTTCATCTGGTATACTCGCCCCAAGCTACTCGATCCAACCGGTCGGTATTCCAAAAAAAACATTAGTTACTTATTCAAAATAAACTCAAACAAAATTTAATAAAGTTTTACATTTTTTCAGTTTTACAACTGTTTTTCAAATCAATAATATACGATATTATACAAAAGCAATACAATCAAACGATACTTTTTTGTATAGTGTAACAAATATATAAACATTAATATACTTATAGATATATACACACATACATTTTTAATACAAAAATTAATACATATAATAAAAATAACTCAACAAACACATAAATTAAAGGAACATATACTAAGATTTTACGCGTTTATAATAGTTAGCGCTTTCGTTTTTTGACAATTACATCTTGTGTTTCTTTCTTAATTTTTAAATTTCCTAACTTCTTCCGTATAGCCCGCGTTACTATTTTTCACTTTATTACTTATTCTACACCAAGTTAAAAGACATTTTAAAACTATTTCCAAAATCAAACAGTCATGGACAAAGTTATAATTTTTGATACAACTTCGTCAAGACATGGATGATGCCTCTGATCTATTCAGATGATCATTTATAACTGATTTAACTTTAGAACAACCAGTGAGGCGCTTTTCCAAAGGAAAAGACATTCGAACCATACATTTAAAGTCACGTGGAAATTGCTGGTCGGCATAACTTCCAGCGCATTCAACACAATGATTTGTTGATTCTAAAATATTATTAGTTATATCTATACAGACAGTACTAATGTCATTTGAAACGTTGTCCATGTCATTCAAGGTCAAATTTATAACGCCCCGGGAAAAAAAGTCCCATATCTGATCATGTCTGATTAGACAAAATGTTGTATGTTCATGTCTGTTTAGACATAATCATACTCAATTGAATTTAGACTTATTAAGATAAATTTTACAAAAGTTTGTAAAACCAAACATAATTCCGTCTGATCTTGTCTGTTTGTATAAAACATTATCAACTCAGATCTGCTTGAAAATAATGTTGTCGTTTAAAAATTTATATAATTTTGTCTGATTTAAAATGGTTGAACAAAAATTGATTAAGACAGATCTGATTGAATCAGATTGTTTTGTTTTTAATTCTTTTTAATAAATAAAGTTTTCAAAATTTTTGTCCAATTGTAGTCAATTTTATAAAAAACAGTAAAAATATATCTGATTGAATTCTATTAAACAAAAAATGTTCTGCATTTTCGACTTTTATTATTTCTCACTCTTTACTAGCGATATTTATAATAAATTTTTGGATTAAATCGATATAACATTATTGAAATATAAATATATATATATATGAAATCAAAAGTATATAAAGCAATCTTTTATTGCTAATACACTTTATTGATACGATGCGGTCTTTTTCCAAGATAATCGAATATTCTCACACATTTTTCAATTTCTACAACTGAAGTTATTTTAACTAAACACATTTCATTCTCTATTGAGATCGGTAAAATATGATTAACTTTTTTGTTTCTTTTAATTTTGAATTTCTCCTCATTATTCACGCGCAATTTTCGGAAAAGAACATACAGCTCCTCGTTGATATTAACAAATAAGCGGATAATAGCGTACATTTTGTTGCCATTTTCAAGGTGCACGTAAACGTTGAAACTGTTTGTTTTTATTTCTTTATAAATTTCCGAAGTGTAAATTTCACCTTTAATACACGCTCTATCGAAAATTTGCAACTTATTAAAATCCACGATTTTCTCTCGTATATGCACTGCTTCATCGTTGTTTGGTATATACTTTTTCGCTTTCCCTAAACTTTTGCACACGTCGATTTTTTCAGTATGTACATGAAGTTTTTTGTTTACTCGATTGCGTAAAATTTCAATACCTTGAATGATACGTAAAACATTAACCATTTCTTGAGCAATATTTTTGGAGCCGTGAATGATCCGAGAAAGGTAGCCATTTTTATTTTCAAATTCAAAAGTCGATATGTCTTTCAGTGGTCCCCATCTACGAACGCATAGAACCAAATGTAGTAAATTATGAACATTGTAGGATAAATAGCAATCACCGTACAAAGTTTCAACACCGTTCACGAATCGCTCAAGTAATGTCTCTGCTTCATCAAGGTCCGAATATGAAATTCTATCTTGCAATAACAAATGAATCGCTTTAGATAGTAGCAACCAATGCTTAAAATATTTTGTATCTAAATATCTCGAAAGTATCGGAACCGAGTAATACAACAACCAGTTCATATATTCATACGCTTTATACGATTTGTAGTTATAAATTGAACGCGGTAATCTATGAAAATCATTAGGAGGACGCAAGCTTAAAAGCAGTTCATTAATTTCATCCATATGTTCTCCGATATACCATTTTTTGGGGTTTCTCTTTTTTACATCTTTTTTCTTTGGATTCCCCAAGTGAAGAGTCATGAACATTCGCACTACTCCAAGGAGAACGCAGTGCATATATTCTGGTAAAACACAAGTTCCTAGATCTATTAAAGGACTAGCAGACAAAATGGACGGCCCTTTGATACCCTTCGCACCATCTCCCTCCCTGTCGATTTGTATATCAATACGCTCTTGTGATCGCAGTTCTACTCGATCTTGGTTCGGAATATACGCTCTGACAACTTTTTTTTTTGGTATAATTTTTGCCTGCGACATTTGTATTTCACAAATGTTGCAACCACATTCGCCATTAAAGTTTGACATATTAAGTAATCGAGCTCTTACTGGAGCATCAGCAATATACAACGGAGCAGTGATTTTACTTTTACAATTTTCTGATGTTTTTGGATTAATCCAATTGACTCCTGTATAAAACCCGTCAATTAATTTTGAGATGAAAGGCTGTAAAAAAGTATTGAAATCAGGGGATTTTTCGTCGTACCAAATTCCACTTACAAATATAAACTTTTCTCGAAGGTGACTGGGAACTTCTGCGATCATATACATCAATGGATAACATTCGTAAAGCGAAGATTTTTTTAATTTAAGTCCATCAGTATTTCCAAGCAATGTTAGATCAAATTTTCCTCGATGATCGTGCGAATTCACACGAATGTATTCAGATCCGTCAGTTATATCATTTATGCTGTTTTCATTGTTTTTTGACCTATCAAACGGTTTGATTATTTCAGCTAAGTTTCTGTGTTCGAAAAAGTATTTTATTTGTTGGAGAATGTCTAATTCGAAAAACACTGAATTTCCTTTTTCTGACGAGCAAACTGGACATGCGTGTTTTTCATTGTCTGTACCTCTGTAAAACAGACATTTCTTGCAATAAAAATGTTTTATTACATCGCATAGAGCTGTATTCGATACGTATTTCAAAACTTTGTGCATAGTGTTCGGCATTACGTGAGAATCTGGCAGGAGATCGCATATCACCTGTAAAGTTTCTTGCAGCTGGTTTTTAGTCATAGAACTATGGCTTGTGTACAAATTAATTATTTTGAGAATGGCTTGGTCAACTGTGAGAGAACTTTGCGGATATAGTTTTAATTCTGAAGTTTCAGTTGCGGTACCACTGACTGTTTCTGAATCTGTGTCCACATTCTCAGCTTCGTCGTTCGATTCGGGTCCGCTTATATCATAAAAGTCACTTGATCCTTCTGTGACAGTTTGCTCCTCATCTGAGTCGATTTCTATCTCCTCGTCACTTTTAAATTGGCTCTCATCATTTTCGTCAAACGTGTTTTGATAGTGACTAGTGCCAGGTTGACTTTCCGAAGAGTTATCAACGTTGTAAATCTGTTGCACAGTATATAGAGTCCCCCGCTAAAAGTAGAACCGTGTTTCATTGAATTAAAAAATATAAATAAATAAATATTAGCAATTTTATTGTATACCTCTGGATCAAAATCTTTTTGTGGGATTAGAACACTCGACTTATTTTTCTCGGCTAATGTTCGATTCCAACGAGATCGAGTACTGTAAGGAATCTAAAAATAATAATATTTTCATCAAGATATATTTTTTCACATCATTTTCTATTAATAATGCTTGGTTGCTTAGAACGAATGAAATGAATGAAAATAAAAAGAAGTTTGTAAAAATAGCTTTCATTTGCGATTTAACAAAGATGGTGGGTGAATAAAACAAAATTATTAGATAAAGTACCGTTGCATTTCTATCAGTTGTATATAATTTATACTTTTTTTTTGGTGGTTCTGGTGGTTCTGAATCCATTGTTAAAGTCTTGTAATTTTTGTGAGCTATGAAATAATAAAAATTAATCTTGATTATTTTTCAAATAAATCAAAATCCATTTTCAAACTTCAATTATAGAAATTAAATATTTTGTACAATTTTTTCAACAATTTTTAGTGACAATTTGAACGGTGGAAAAATTATTATGAACTGATCACGTGTTTCATTGACGTTTTATCCAAGTTATAATGTGAGGTTATGTTTCCCACTTACAATTCTCGGCAAAAATTAAATTTGGATATAGTGATTGATAAAAGTACAAGCAGAGTATTGAATTTGCTTGTTAGGAATTTCTACCCTTACGCAACAATGATACGTGATAACCGTGTATGATTTTCGAATTATTAAATCATTATAATTTCAAACTGCTTCATATTATATAATTAATTTTGTTCAAAAACATTTCATTTGTAAATGATGAATAAATTATTATTGATGGTATGAATGCTATGTTCGTAAAAAGGCGCGCGATTCCAGCGCCATCTTCAACTGTGTGGACTTGCGCACCCGGTATGTGCTTTGTCCATGTGCAGTTTCTTCGGCTGCGTGACCTCTTCGCCCGGTGCGTACAATTCGTTCTCCGCACACCGAAACTGGTCATATACATTTCTCATTGCGTTCAATTAGATTAGTTCAGTGATTGAACATTAGTAAATCGGAAGGATAGAAAGATAGGAAGATGGGTAAGTAAAATGAATGAAAATAAACAATCATTGTTTACATGTTTTGGCTTGGTTCATTAATTACTTTGTTTTGATTGTGTATATTATTTTTTCCCTTTATGTTGTTTAACCGAATCTAGTAGTATCTCATAAATAATTTACGCTGATAATTAGAATGTATTTTCACCAGGTCGCGGACGAGGAAGAGGAAAAGGTTCGGCCTTACAGGGCATCTCAAAAGAAAACAAAATCGACGACAATATTAAGGTTAGTTTTAATTTTTTCAGATGAATTTGTTTATCGCATTTTTTTTACGAACTAGATTTTCTTTTCAGCATCTTGTCGCTGAAACTTTCCATAATCCATTTTTTTATTTACAGAAAACGCGAAAACGTGCACATGAGGATCAATTACGAAGCCTGAACATTAAAAAAGAAAAACTCGAGGAAAAAAATAAAATTTCGTCTTACGTTAACGAAAAAAGTCCCACGAAAGATGAATTACAACAACAGATTATTGAATTGAAAAAACAGCTGGAAGCAAAAAGTACGTTTTTTTCATTATTTGCAAACAGAGATAAAAATGAAATAAAAAAATAATATACAAATTTTAAATATAAAAAAAATAAACAAAAATAAAATAAGTAAAATAAATAATAAAAACCAAAAGGATAAAATATATATTGCATTGATATCTTTTCCAGAAACGAAAGATCCTTCGCCGAAAAAATCAAAGAACACCATATCCTCGAGTGGCAGTGAATCTGAGGTAGAAACACCAGAGGCGAGCCCGACTAAGTCTCCAGTCATCAGTCCAGTTATCTTCAGTCGTCACCCAGGCTTCAGCCCTAGAGATGAGGAAGAATACAGATCCAAAAGCGAGGATGAAAAAGTATCCGACACGGTGAAGATGCATCCTAATATACGTACTTTCAGTCCACCATTGGATGGCTCAGTGCTCGAAAACGAGAAAGCAAATACTAATAATATTCATTCTGGCGTGAGCGAATCTATTAATATTAATGTTGAACCAAAGAATATAAAGAATGGTCAAGATATAAAGAATGAGCTTTTTGAGGGTAATACCAATCAACTCCTTGGGAAAAATTATAATAAAGCGCAGGTACAGTGATCAATACATTGTTTTTTATCTTTAATCTTCCAATTTCTTTATCTATTGAAACCTGTCAAGTTTTCCGAAATCTATCAACTTGTGTTGTCTGCTTTTTACATAATAAAAATAATTCATTCTTTAACTGATATATATTAAAGCTGAAAATTAAAACGAGACATTAATTATTTTTGAGTTACATGACATTTTACCTTAATGGGGTGCATTTTGTTACCTAATATACGTAAAAACTATGTAAACAATATATTACAATTACATTTTCAGATGTCACTCTTAAAAAATAATGTTTACTGCAAGACGCGAATTTTGGAAGCCACGATTGCAAGTGCCAAACAAGCGTCACACGTCGTACGTAGATTGGTTGAGGGAGTATTCACCGACTATGCTATTATGAACGCTACGCCAACTGGTCAGGCCCCACGAAATGTGAAAGGAAAAGACGATGGTCTAGTCTTGAATATTGAGGGACGAAAAGCCATTATAGGTAAATATAAATATATTTAAATAAAATATAGAAAACATAATAATGCATAAATAAATTTGTATCATAATATAGAAAATTTTGAATAATACATAATATATTGAATATAATTTCAGAATATGCTCAAGAAATGGGGGAGAAAAACAAGTGGGAGAAAAAGACGGATTCGTTCCTTCTCAAATGCATGGGACAAAGATTGGTCGAATTGCGGAATGCAAAACTGACGGTGAAAAAAGAATAATATGTTCTTGATTTTCATACAAGCTTCAACCTGTATTTTTATATGTTTGTTTAACCTGCGTTTTATTTAAATGTATTTTTTAATCACCAAATTGTTTTTTTTGATAAAAAGTTTCTTTTTCTTTTAAATTCTATGATAAAAACATTATAACGGATTCGTTCAAACTTTGTAAACGTCGATAAAAAAACCCTTTATTGCTTTTTTGCGATTAAAATATTCTAATTAATATTGTTTATTATTATATAACAAGTTGTTTCAGTTCCTCGAATAGTGATTCATTTGATAATAACATATTTCATGTAAATTATTTGATAATAAATTATAAAAAAAAAATATTTTTCTATATAATTTATTGTTCTGAATTTGACTTAATTTAGTTGAAATGAATTGAATTGAAACCGATTTGTTTGTACTTATCGTTTAAACAAAAACAGATCTGTTCAAATATAAACAGATCTGATTGAGTAAAATTTTATTTAATCAGATAAAGTCAGATCTACTCATTTTCCAGACATGGCCAGATCTGATTGAATCAGGTCTGGCCATGTTTTATCAGACATAATTAGACATGGGACTTTTTTTCCCGGGGCCAGAATCTTTATTATGATTTTCATCTGAATCAGATTTTACTGACGGCATAAATTCGAACAGTGTAAGTAACATTAAATCGTTCGTAATTTCGCAGTTCGTATGATTTATTTTTGGATTCACAAATGAACTTATTAGTATGGTTGTATAAGAATGTCGAAATTGCACTGAAGTCGGGTTGTTGTTCCGTGCTCCGTGACTTCTGATTTGGCCAAACAAGTTTTCCAGCGGGTCTTGATTTAGGAACCTTGTTTGCGAAGTAGTAAAGCCATACTGTGTATGTACAATTCTCCAAATTTTTTGCAAACCTTCGATGGTGGTTATCCAGTTCTTGAGGCTAGGAACATGTTTATTTTTTCCACTAGTCATATCAATAAATGATGCGTTTTTTAAGAAGAACTTAGCATCATTCAAAATTTGCCAGTGTGCCAATTCTGCATTCAATGGCTTTCTTAAGATGCATTTTTCTTTTTCTTGGACATTGAAGACATCGACCAAATTGTTCAAATGTCTGCATGCCAATGCAGTTGCAATTCCACTTTCTTTATCAACATCAAGGTGAACCAACTGGCCATTAGAATCAATAAACTTTGTCGAATCTTTTTAAAAAAAATTATTATTAAATATATTTTTCAATTGTAATTGGCACAAAAATACTTTCATGCTAAACTTACGATTTTTTTTGAGTCATTTCAATGAATGTGGCTGTAGAATTGCTGAACACTTGAGCCGCAAATTTTACTCGCATTATTTTTATGACTTTGGGAAAAACATGTCCATTACTTAATTTATGTTTTTCGCCCGCGGGGTTGTATTTGTGTAGAAGGTATGATGTTTTAATAACATCCAAACTAGCAACCAAGTGTTTTGGATCATTTTGCTCAAAAATTAAAAATTTTTTGTAAGCAAGTTATTTCTCATCCCTTTTAAAAGATGTGGAGGATCAAACAGAGGAACAATCTCCTTATCACGGATAATTATCGTATCATCTGAGTAATGAAAATGTCACATTGAATTTGATTGATTTATTTAAATATTTTTTTATGATTTGATTATTATATACTCACTAGCTTGTTCTCCTTTTTTCAATCGGTCACAATTGCTAGAGGACAACAAACTGTTTATTGCTACAACATTTGTCGACCCTTGATCGCATATTGTACCGGTGCAATTAAATTGTTATATCATTTAAATAACAATAAATCACACTTATAATATAGGTATAAGTATTATAACTAGTTATACCAATAACATGTAGTCCAACATGACACATTGCTTGTACATGCTGTTTTATGCAGTTGACAAGTTGTGGGGTTTCAGTCGCAGAGGTGCAGTAAGAATAGGAGAGAGGCTTCAATCCACTATTGAGACCACGAATCATGAAGACAATTGCATAGTCTGCAACTTTTGCCGTTCTTCTAGAGCCCCAATCTGCGACTCTATGAATAACGTTTTTTTTGTCATATGTGACCTGACGTTGTATTAAAACTTCATCCCACAACAGAACAGTGACTTTTCTTTTTCTGAAAGTGTTTTAACCTTATGAGATAAATAATGTAAAATTAGAGGGTTAATACGACAATTTAAATTTGATTGATGATTCATTATGAAGCATAGCGTCGAGTGACTAGATAGAAGAAAAACAGGAAAACAAAGATCTAAGGAACGTGTAACCCTTCTTTCCCATGAATTTGTACATGGTCCCTGCCAAAGCTTTTTGTGTCTTGTGAATCTGCGACCCTGCATTAAAGACATACATTCAGTATTAAATGAATAATAAATAATGAAAAAAATATGCAAAAAGATCACAAAACATGCATTAAAGTTAAAATTAACATGAATTGAGGGTCTAATATATTAGCATGCAAAGAAAATAGTGGAAAAATTCGAATCAGAGTTTAGCGATACCACAAATCAAATGATCTACATATTTAAAATAAAAGGGGGGAATTGAACTATTTAAATCAAATAAAAAGTGTCAAGCATGCATCATTCATCATTGGGAGAGTATAAAAAATCAAACTGGCAATCTCATTATTTATAAAAAGAATAAACATCTTTATTAATTCAAAGATTTGTACATTTTTTCCGAAGTTAGATTAAATATCATTATAGTAATGATTATAATGTTATTTTTCTATTTTTATACTGTACTAGGGGGCTACGCCCGCTAAGCGGGCTGCGCCCCCTGCGCGCTACGCGCGCCAACCCCCTGTTTTAATTTTATTGTTTTAATTAAAATAATTAACGCTTAGTTCAACGCTTTGACAATAAATGTCCTTCTGGTCAAGAATTTTTTACGAAATACCCCGTTATTCAATTTCAAACGTTCTATTTTAAAATTTTACTTGTATTCTGAAGAACAGTAGGTTCCCAGATTCTCCGGATTGATTTCCCGATTATCTGTATTATTATTTAGAATATTTTTCCGAACATTTCATATACTTTACCGTTACCGCCATTTTCGTTGCGCATATATAGGACTTCAATATCGCCTTAAAAGACTTAATTCAAGATTTGACATACGATTTTGATTGTTCTCTAATTTGTTTCCGTAGAAGGAGGGGGGTTTAATCTCCCCTTCGGAGAAAAACGCTCCTCTTTTTATTGTTTCAAATCACAAAAATTATAATTTTAAAAAATTGAAAGGAAACTTTGCATTTTTTCTGACTTGTAGAATATCTAAATCTTTTAAAACTGGAAAAAGATCTCAAATCAAGACTTGAGTCTGAAAGAGTACATTGAGATTTTTGAGCCTCAAGAAAGATCTC
>JAAMPD010001524.1:0-23393 GCA_025266255.1 Trissolcus basalis | reverse complement strand
GCGAAAAAGAGTTGACGATTTATCGACTTTCCCATGGTTTCTTGTATGTACACGTTTGTGCATCGACACTATTCGAGCATAATTAATAACGGGGCATTCTTCGTTAGCGGAGCGATTAATCGAGCACCCTTTTTTGTTTCCAGTCGACCTGTCCTGTACACGCACACGGCATAAACGATTCACGCGCGCCAAAGCCTACGAAAATCCTTGCACGTTAATATCCGCGAATATTACCCATACGACGGCGGACACGTTACATATCATTGTACCGTGGCTACGGACGTATTGCCCATATTTCACGCACGACGAGCGTACTGATAAAGCACCAACCACAATGAGCTTTGACACGCGTCCTTTTGTGCCACAGTCCCATTGTTCTTTTGCATTCTTAATGATTTTAATCGGCATCGAATGCTTCCTCGTTTTTTATTAAAATTCCGTCATTTCTTGCAGAAAATCTACGTCAATTGTTCCACGCTCGTTTTCAAGCGTACGCTTTATATTAATCTTTTGTAATCAATCGGTGCGTTACGTTGGGGTTACTTGATGTACATTTATTTACATGGTCAATGAAAAAAAAAGAACCAATGGCATGTCACACGTACCGAATAAAAAAAAAGGACGGTTCCTATTTTGATGGATGATGAAAAGCAAAAAAGTGATCTGTCACATCGAATAAGATCATACATCTTACACGAAATCGATCGACAACAATTTTTGTTCATCTCAATTGTATTTATTTTTCTTTATTTTTATATTTCATTCGTCAAAAAGTTTCCCATCGACTGGAACCCAATCGTGAACGAAATTTGCAAACAAAATTTGCATCGAGGAACAGGCGCCGAATTGCAGAGGGCATTAATAGAATACACACCACCGAGATAAGTGTCACTCAGCGAAATTGGTTAAACGAGAAACAAAAAGAACAACCCCAGGACGCGCGGGGAGTAAAGATTACAAAAATTGCAGCGGGATAAAACGAGCTAGAGAAATGCATGCAAATAGAAATGTAATCTGGTGTCAGCGGCGCGACCAATAATGTCAATCAAACGCACTGGTGGCCGAAAGCCAACAGTGGGGAATTGCAAACCGAGTGTACGGCCCAAAGCGAATATGCAGTATGTAAATGTTGTCATATCACTGAGGATCTGCATATGGATGCACAACGGATATGCTTAGCATTGACACGCGCGCTTTGGCGACATGTGCAGTTGGCTGCGTACTTTCGAATGCAACCCCGACAAAAGACTCGCGTTCAATGGATCTGATGGCTAATTTCGTAAATAGTCTCCCGATACACGCAGCGGCAAATTAAAACTGCATCCGCTGTTAAAAAAAAAATCGGAACCCAACACCGATATTGCATTACAATATTTTGACGAATTTGACATTATACACCAATCAATATGATCATCTCGTGTCTAGGCTCACCACCTCTATCTGCATTTGGAAAATGCAAATGTGGGCTTCAACAAAGGGGGTTCCCACAACATGGCGGTTTCGTTATTTCATCATGTATAAAATGAATATCACCTTGATGCAGTTGGCGTAGCAAAATTCGAGCAGACATTAAAGAAGGTAACTCTAAGTGAATGAAACCTATATCGCGTAATGTCTTCGTAATGTATCATTAAGAGTTAATCGTCCATATATACCCATGCATTATCTCGAAGTTTAGTGAATTTAACGGTTATGGCTTTTCTCGAGAGAAAATTAAATTCATTGAGGAAAATCATAAATTATGATGGGGGGGCTTGTGCGCGTGCGTCGTCGGGCCGATGTATTGATGCGAGGTGGCATCGGCGCTGGCCTCTCTGCCGTTCCATAATCGAGACACAAGCGTCTTGCGGTTCCAATAGCAGATCTAGATATACGCCATCGAATTGGAACAGGCGAGCTGATTGGTTTGTGGTTACATCTCTTAGTAATGAACTCTCCGGACATCGTGTCTCAGGAAACCCATTACCGTGACGCCAAATACGTATCCACCATGTAGTTGCTATATTTACTATTAATCATTGCGTCGTAGTCGTTTGTCATGCGAGAGATTATATTCCGACGATCGTATGCGCCCATCGATCAGAATCTCGGCTTTCAGAGAGACCAACTTTGTGGATGCCAATTGTAAAAGTCGTAAAATTGATTGTTGTGAGAAATCATTAAAAATTGAAGTGAATGAATATTGTGCGGCGATTAATAATGAGATATAGACGTATTGTGGGATGATCGTTGGGAATCGTGATGAAATACTGGGTGACTAATAAAAGAGACGGGGTATTTTCAATGTATTCACATTTATTTAATAAAAAAATCAAGTACAATAATAATACGACGACGCTGACGATCAAAAGCATTTTGACACACGCGTCGCCGTGATATCATACATAACTATATAAAAGTGAAAAAATCTGTACAATGAAAGACATGCGGGTAGCGGAGAGATGCCCCTGCCCATGTATTTTTTGCGCAAATACTGTGAATGTCTTTCAACCGCGTCGATGATAATCTTAATATAAATGGTTACGGCGAAATCAGCCCGAAAAATAAAAATAAAAAAACAAGAAATAGAAGTAAAAAATTTGCGGTCACATTTGCTTTTTTTCTTTTAAAAGTAAAAAATATACATCTATACATATCGACGTGGACGCAAGAACAATCTGCGAAAATAACCGTTTCCGACTGGGAGGGTCGGGGATAGATATAATCTCAACTACAATAATAATGAAGAAAACTATGCATAAATCATAATAATAATCATTATTACATCTATATTAATACATGATCTTAAGACGAGCTCTTTCACATATTGCCGTAAAATATAATGTTCAATGAAAAATTAATAACATCAAAAATTGTAATAAAATAAAATAAATGTAGCAATAACATAGGGTCTATAATGACTTAATTAACACAGCTTCGTATGATTCGGTTCTTCAATGTATATCGCTCGTTTCGCTTCTTGCTTTTTTTTCTTCCTGCGTATTTTTGTAAACGCTCTCTGATACTTGTGTGTTTGCGAGCTTTCACTCGGCACAGTCAAGTTTCGGTCGAAAACGAGGGTACCACTTGGCATATCCGTATCCGCCTCTCACAAAACGTAAGAGCTCAAATACGTCGAGCGTATGCATATAACAACAAGTATAAGACAAATCTTCTCTCTTAGCCAACGATCATAAAAATCAAAGTACTATTAGGAGGTTTCTTATACGAAGGAAAAAAGTTTAGCGATTCTTTTTCGTGTTCGTCGTTCCAAAAAAAAATATATATATATATATATAACGCTCAGTCAGAGCAGCGCATGAAACCAAATCAAAACTTCGTATAATAAAAAACAAAAACAAGAACAAACAAAAATAATAAAATGTATGCAGAGTGTAGTTTGAGGACAAATAAAAGATCAAATAAAATGGAATGATAATTAACTTAAAAACAGTTATCTGGTTCTTAAACTTATTCACAGAGGGTGCTCCTTGAAGCAATACAATTATCGTACGACCGCCTTGAACTTTTTTACTTCGATTTTCGTTTTGATTTATCTTAACGATTTTTTTTTTCTATCGTTCGATTTTCGTTTCAAACTTTGTTTTATAACACACTTTGTTAATAGAACGAAATAATAAAAAAAATTTTTTCTCTTCCAAAATGCAATCATTATTATTATTGTTATCATGATTGTTTCACTCGCAGCATGTAGTTGCATGCAAATGAAAGCAAACATTTGAAACAGAGAAAAAGAACATCTCAAAAACCGCGCAAGCTCGCAAATATCATTATCTCTTTGTTATTTGGTCACTTCTTTGGATTGGTCAGCTGGACAAAATTTTTTCGTTATCACTTTTACATAAAAACTCGTTGGTTTAATTTCTTACTTCCGTCACTTTTTTGTTTTAATTTATCACCACTTATGAATTAACATTGGATCTTTGATAGAAAATTCATTAATTCCTTCAAACTTGTTTCAATAATGTTGTTACAAGAAATGACAAAGATGACTCAAAAGTCCAGACTTTATCACAAGGTTTTGCGAACTTTACGTCGGTTTGAGATATAGCCCGCGAATGCACTTTTTGTCTTTGCAAAGACTAATTCGAGATCGATTTTTTACACGTTTTATCGTTACCAATTTGTAAATTCTCCTTCTTGTTCTCCCGCTCTTTCACGCAATCACGCACTCTTACTCAGCAGACAATCTGTGGCGGTCCACGTTCCCCGAGACATTTGGCTGACGTGAATATCTCATCAAACATTATCAATATCAAATTAAAACTGATCGTTGTACAATTCAAACTTGGAAAAAAATATAAAATTTTGACAAAAATTGAATTATAACAATTTGAAAAACTGGTTGTAGAGCCAAAGTCACTGGAACGTAAATTTTCTTTTGTGTTCACTACAATTGGCACCTTTCGAAGACAGTGCGATCGAACGTTTAAAATCCTAGCACTTTCTATGCAATTAATACATATTTGGAAACACTTTATGGCAAACAGACAGTCTGAGCAACTGAAATTTCATTATCTTTCTATGTTTGTCTAGACTCGTCGCGAGTTTTATTTCTCGCGACGTTTGTATAAAATTGTTATGTGTAAATGCGTGTGACAACAAATCTCTTCATATCAAATGTGATTTAATCATAATGCACCAGTGGCAAAACATCGCGTGAGTAAATGCACCAATCATTGACCGTGTCACTTTTTCTCTCTCTCAAAAATTCGTTCAAAAAAAAATTTTTTTTTGTCATTCATCATCTTAACGGGCTAATAAAGTGTCTGACAACAATTGGTTCATTTAGTTCTACCATCTCTTTACATTTTCTACATGATCCAAAAATAGGCATAAATTGTTTAAATACCCCTTGAAATTTTTTGTGTCTGTCTGAATTACATTTGACAAACGTTTATCTGTGTCTTTTTCGTTTCTTTTTTTTTTTTCTTTTGCAATGCTAATGAGATCGCAGATAATTTGAGTATCGAAAAGATGAGTTGAGTCAGAAATGATTAAGTTGTTTACATAATTATTAACTATAATTTATTAATGGTACATAAAAACCTTACAAATCATCACAGGACGAAATATCACGCTTCAAAATGACCGTCATTCGACACTCCTTCAACTTGCATGTTTTACAAATAAATCATTTATTTTTCTTCGTCACGTTGAATGACCGCCATTGTGAAGCAAGATTTGACATAAAGAATATCACTTACGAAATGCAAAGAAATCTCAGTGTTACATTGTTACATTATTTATACAAATAAAACTGCAAAAAGAAGAAAAAAACAATCTCAATACTTTTTCTTTTCCAATAAAGACTAGTCGATTATCTCTTTAGCGCCGGAGTGTACACGTGGGACTTGACCGTATGCAATGGTACATCATGATTACAACGATGGTGATGGTAATGATGATAATAATAATAATAATAATCATAATATTAATAAAAAATAATAATCATAATCATAATCATAATAATGATAATAATAATATAATTAATATAATAATAAAAATAGATAATATTGATATCAAATAATTGTAATAAATGCATATAATAATGAAAATAAAAAAGAGAACTGATTAAACAATCATTAATTAATGTGAATAATAGTTATAATATAATAGTGATTATTATAATCGTAATGAGTGTATTACAATAAAGTAGGTAACTAATTGAACATAAAAAAAATGGTATAAAATTTAAGAATATGTTTGCGTCAAGATGGTCATCGATCACCAATGCCGTCTGCCTTTTTCGCCGTTTGTGAAGTTCTTAAATTTCTATATTTCTCTCGTCATAAATAAAATTCATCCGTATGAAAAAAGAAGTTCGGGGATCCACGCAAAGAAAAATAAACTAAATCACAAATAATTCGAGAACCAATCGCGCGTTCGATGGCATTGGGCAGTGTGAGCTCACTTAGCGATTGATGCCTCTGAAGGAGATCATTTGAAAGATACGTTTAACATTATGGCTTTTAAAATTAATACAAATTAATGTATGCGTATAAAAAACGAATAGAAATAAAATCACCATAATAAATGCAAACAATATTCGATCGCAGGTTGTTTTTCGTTTAAATTCTTAAATGGCAAATCGTGGTTGGTTCGCGTGTCTGATTTCGTGAGGTGGGAGGAGGGGTATTACAATATACATATGATTATTCGTTATATAATTAGATATCTATTTAATAATTACGAGATCACAGTGACGCTTTGACGCGCGGGGATCTCGGACGGGCGGGCTGTTCCGATTTGCTTATCGTTTTGTCTTTCAACCTTTCCCGCGTTTCATAGCCTTATTGATGTATACTTTCGGTTTCGGACGGATTCCGAATGTTCAAGACGAAATTACCTCGCTGAGTCGTGAACAGGTGGACTAACTCGTCTAACGTTCACTCGCACTTCTTTTTTTTTATACTTTTTTCTTTCTTCCTCTTTTTTTATTTCGCACGCAAAAGTCTAAACAATGTACAGCCTGCCCCCCCACGATCCACATAGTCACAGTTATAGCTTACAAATCACCTTTTTCGGTACCCTTCGGGTCGAACTCGTGTGTACCCCTTAGTTCTCTCTTACTTCTCTTTCTCTGGTTCTTATTATTGTAACCCATAATCTTCTTTGTCCTGTCATACTCCTCTTTCTGAACGATTTCCATTTAAACACCTTTTTTTTCTTGACTATAATCGCTCTGAGATGGATGTTCACGAAAAATTGTTTTACGCCATGTTCTATACGCCGATACCGCTCAACATGGCTAATATTATTTGTTTTATATCTTTAATTTATTTTTTTCTGTCCATTTTTAGCCGTAGAAGTTTATTGACGGCTTTAAATATACCATTTAAAATATATATATAATATATATATTACTCATATATTTTTATTCATATACAATCCATATATCGACTTTATCAATTTTCACCGATAAATAATGTAATTTTCAATATACTGACTACTAACTAATAAAAACTTCCTTTATGTTTATCCTTTTTGAGTTTTTTGTATTCTTTTCTCGTTCTTTATTTTGTTCTTGTCATGTAGAAAACATTTACGAAAGACTGCATTAGATAGGATCATTGTTTTACGAGTACGGTGCCGCACTGAAAAATAATCCCTTTTTTCTTCCCCTCATTTAGTCGCGTCTATATTTTCACCGTTTATATAGACTTTAGTGTTGTAGGCCATACATTCGTTTCGTTTTTTATTATGCCTTTACGCATTGTAAGCATTATTAAAAGTAGATGCAATTGCGTTTGAACAATTTTCTTTTGTTAACTTCATTCGTAAGAAACAAAGTCAAAAAAAGTTTAGTCAACCTTTTGTCATCTATTATAATTTTCAAAAATAAACAATTTTACATCGGCTTTTTTTATAATAGTTGTACTTTTTTTTTTACTTTTTACCACAAATTTTTTTCCTATTAGGTTCATGCATTTGTACTGTTTATAAGAAATAATTTTTCAGGAATCATTTGTGAAGTATGAACAAATGTCTAACTTCAGGTCGTTGACGAGGAAGAGAAAAGAGTGAGTTATTTTATATTCAAGCTGAACTTCTTTTAAAATAAGTTTTTTCCATCAAAAATTTATTAGCTGCAGGTACAATTGACGTTTGTTGATTTGCAACAAGTTAAGTTAATTATCCCAATCAAAGTGAAAAAACAGGATTTTTGTGTCAACATTGAGTATTGATACAAAAACATCTAATTTTGCAATTCAATCAACGCGAAAAGCAATGTCTGTTCCTTTTTTAATTTTTTTCTTTAAAACAAATTTTATTCAAGCTTTAAAAGTATGAAAATATTGAATATTTTTCATTCGAGTGTCATGTTTTCTACACAATGGAAATACTCATCTGACACAACTATGCTTTGACTGTTTGAAAGAGATTTATGTAATACGCCTATATATAGATACATGTTTCATATTATTTTGTACATATAAAAAAGACATTTTCGGCATGGATCATCATTATTCATGTTTGCTGAATAAACGCTGTTCCGATTCTTGTGGCTTTAAAATTGAAATAAAATTGAAAAAATTGTCGGCGAACAAAAAAATCTCTTCGGAGGTACTATCGATCGGACCAACGTTTTTTTTAATTGAATTTTTCTTTCCTGGTTACTTTAATTGGAAAAAAACAAACGATTGAGAACATGAGTTTAGTTTCCAAATTGCACACACCGTTTATCAGCACAGGGGCGTGAAAAAAAAAGATACACTTAAATAGGCGCGGATAGAAAAAGAAGAGAGAATAAGCATTCGAAAAAACGACGTCTCGTCCGAATTACTAAAAGGTTCAGCTTGGATGAGAACGTCACTATAGCTAAACTACCGGAGATCATTTGAAAACTGTCCACGGGTTGCGCGACGAGCCAATCAAGATGCCGCGAACCACGATCTCTATCGATTATCTACTTTAATTAATTAATCGTCCTCCCTAATAAATGTTTCGTAACTTTAGTTTAGCAATTACACGCACATTTCAGCAACTCTCTCAACTGTTTCCCCCCATCCAGTTGGCTTTTGGTTTCTTTTGGAATTATAACATTGATTCTTTCGATCTCCCACCGTGATCCTCTCCGCGTCGTCTCGTTGACGGCCGCGGGAACAATGGAAAAGCTTTCGTATCTACTTTCGCGATGCGTTTTCAAGTAGACGTTTAGTGGCGAGTTTGTAAAACGACATACACATGAAACGTGTCATCCAATTGTGATCTCTGACTCGTTCGTTAAATTTCGTCCGAGGAAAAAGACTTTGGCATTTAGTATGGTGTGATTTGTTTCTTTCTTTTTGTTTCTTTCGTTTCTTTTTCTTCTTCTTTACTTTTATTATAAAAATTGACGTAGACTCGAAACGAATCGTGAAAGGTATCGGTTGAGCCTTTTTGAAAGGCGACAAGCAAAAATGTATGTTCGAGATTCGACGCGAAAGAGTGCCGACCTGATCGATGCAACGGATCACCTCTCTATCACCGACCATTTGAGCTACATTTGGACGACGACCGCGCGTCTTTGAGCCACCTCGAGCTTGAAACCTGGGTTTCGAGTCCGACGTGCGTCTATGTTTCATAAATCGCATGCTAGCTAATTTTAATTCTCTTTGTTTATCTTTTATGAGATCATCGGTTTGATTATTAGGTTATAGTCCTCTTTGGGATCTCGTCCTTAGCTCTCCCCCCCTTGCGCTTACCCTAAACACATACACCCTCCCGCATTCGGCCCAATCTTCGTCACTCACAAACTCGAAGCGGACGTCGTTACATTAACATATACGGTTATATTTCGTCACAAGAAAGTGTGATGGCACGTTCGCCGGGCAGTTATTTCGTTACGACGCATCATCGTCCGAGACGCAATCTCGTTCAATCAAGAGTGTCCGGGAGGTGTTTCTCGTCTGCCTGTATTTTGTCTTCGTACTTTTTTTTTTGTTTTTTGTTTTTTCGTTTTTTATTTCGGTTTTGTTTCTCGTCTTTACCAGCTATGATTTATTTATTCGCAGTAGTTTTATAATAGACCAAATGCGTTGGCGTTCCACGTAGTGCAGCGAATGTTGAGAAAACTCGTCTTAAACGTACGATAGAGATTCGTTGCAGCTCGCTTCACGGACTTGGAAAGTTGAGCGGGTACAGTCGCAACGTGAGCGTGATCGTTGTGCTCGAACGTCACGAACAATTGGTTTATGTATCACCGACTATTTGCTTCGCTACCTTCTATCGCAGATGCGACACCAATCGCCAGCCTAGGTACAGCGCCACTGTCGTCCACAAGGTCTCCCGCAGTGGCGCTGGGATCAGTAACGACAGGATTCCGTCCATGCATGACGATGTGTTGCTCACGCTGCCACTTGTTAATGACGAACCCATCAACGGTAGCCGGGACTTTTCCATCTCTGAGTCCTGAAACAATCAAACAAACAAATCCCCATTTTTATTCATCTTTCTTTTTTAAAGTTCAAAATACAAAATAAACATTTTTGAATAATAACTTTCAATTTTATTAATTCGTCATCTAAAATATCATGCAAGAAAACATTACAACGTCAACATTTCAATTGTTCTAAACAGTTTGTAAATAAATGACGCGTATCAACTTGGGTGAAGTACGAGATTGAGTCAAGTGGACGAACTGTTGTATCTTATAATTGGTAGCGTCCTAATTGGACTGGTTCGTCATGCCCATGGCTCTCCTTCAAGTGAAATACATTGAAAAAGCATGATACTTGAAATGCCTCATTATGAAGAACTTGTCTCTCTGCCCCGCGCTCAAACGTGATTAATAATGTTATTATTTATTTATTTATTTGTTTTCTTTTTGTTCAGAAACGTTATTATGAAGACAAATCGTTGATAGAATTTTTCGGTTTACGATATCGGACGGAAACGTATAAATCGTCTCGCGACTTTCGACGTCTACTTCTAATCCCGCGATTTCGGTCAAAGTAATAAACTTGAGTTGCGTCCAATCGCCAAAATCGCCTTTATGGTTCGACTATAATATTTGGTCAGCTAGACATCAAACGCCCCAATCTAACACTCGGCGCGTTCGCACGATATAGTGCAAATAGAGAGATTATCGCATGTGCGATGCCGGCAAGAAAGTTGTCACATTAAGAGAGAATTATGAGACAATGTATAATACACTCGGGAGCCTCTGCGCTCAATTAATAGCGTCTTTCTCTTGTCCGATGCTTTTCCTCAATCCCCGAGCTTGGTATCGTCTGGCGCCTGCCTCATACCTTTTTCTCAGCAGCCGGAGAGGTTTTATCAGGAAAAGGCATAAAAGTTAGGTGCTCAATCTTCTTTTGCATCGCGTGAACTTTTGTAACCGGTCGAGTACAAATCTCAACTAGATTCGAAACGATTGAGTGTTGATTTTTTTTCTCTCTCTCTCTCTGTCTCTCTTCATCCTCTTTACAAATTTATATTTGACATTACGGCTGTATTTATATTCCACTCTCGGGATTGCAGAATATTGGATAATTGAACTGACTTCGCAGGCGCAATTAGTTATAACGTTCACTTTTATCCTAAGTAATAATAATTTTCGAAATCGAGAAAGAATATACTTTTCAGACTGTTAAACGCTCGCCGGCAAAAGGATTGCATATCAAACTCTCAGCTGAAACATGGAAGCGTGCGCAATATAACGTGTACTGCGTAGCTTATCTACGAGGGATACAGAAAATTGCGCAAGATAATTGCGCGACTTAGCGTGAAACGACCAATCTTATGGTCGAGCGATCTCGGCGCGTTTTACCGTGGACGCGAGGAGGATGGAAAAAAAAGATGGCGAATAGCAGAGAAGTTGTAAACGCGGCGTAGCAGCGAGATGTCGTCAATTTGCAGGCCATTGTCATTGCGTGGTCTTTGTCTTCGACTCGGCTTTTTCATTTTCGAACGAGAAATCGCGATTGCAAAATCGAACGTAAACCTCCGCGTCGATGACAAGTAAAAAAAAAAGAAAAGAAAAAAAAAAAAGTCAAGAAGGAGCGCGGGAGCGTTTTCACCGTGTTTTGTATCACTTTTGTATTATAATGGTTATCGCGGGCGTCAACTCGCGCGGCTCTCGATCCCGCGGCTAATTTAAATTCACTCGAAATAATTATACTGCAATCACCTCCGCGCGGTCGTTGCGCATAAAACACGCGCGACGTAACAGACATTTAATTATATGCAGATATTTCTCTATAATTTATCAATTGACTCGCTTTCTCTCCGGTAATAACAGGTACGAGTCTGCGTGTACAACTCGCACGCCACAGCCGCGCCAATTCTTTCGCACCGTTAGATCGTAATTGACAGATAAGAAGTGAATTTTCGTCGATGACGCAGCAGCCGAGGGAACGCGGTCTCATCGGCTCTCTTCGCGTTGCGCACGTTTTTCGGGGACTCCCCGTAACGAACGGGGAAGAGAGAGCCACTGAAAATAATTTTGGCACCGTAAACTACAACACGATGGTGGAAATATGCACGAAAAAGAGGCGCACCAAAAATTGGCACGCAAGCCTGTGTATGCTTGAATGCTCAACGCTCGCTGTTCCCTTGCTCCCTTTTTGCCCCAATTTAGCCCGCAGAATGTGCGGAGCTTTACTTATGCTCCGTTGTACACATATGGACATGCTACCTACAAGTTTATTTCTAGAAGACAAAATAACAAATTTATTCCTTTTCCCCGACCAACGACTTGTTCATTGATCAAAACTGGAAAATCATTTATGAGATTATGTTTATTTATAAAAAATTCATTTGAACAAAAAATCGTCTATCTTGCCATTTACTTTGATTTGAAATGAAGAATTTTATTTGTTGAGGGAGAAAAAAAGTAAAAAGAGGGAAACTGGAAAAATATGTCGAAATCAGTGGTATCAGGACCAGGTGTCTCGTTTCGAGGCATTCTCTCCTATCACAAAAAGAGGGTTTTCTTCGCAACTTCACGGATGTCTTCTTCCTCTCCAATTAGCGCCACTTAACCAGTAATAATTAGACGGGCCAGGATTGGATCGTACTTGCAGCCCCTCAGAGAGTGTATAAAAGACAAGAGCTCGTATATACCTAAGTGAAAAGACTCTTTAACGTACTTCCTTTTATCTGCGCGAGGGCAAACAAGATCGACGAAAAAAGGACTGGAATGGCGTCTTGCACCTCTGGTGAAAAGCAAAGACCGAGCGATATAAGATCAAATGATATTGTCATCGGAGACAATGTCACATACGAACAAGTGATTGGATACGGGCGAATTTCTTTTTCCTTGTTTTATTCCTTTCTCTCACCCCCGAGAGGATTCGCCTTGATAATCCCTGGAACGCGCACGTAATCAAAAACAATTTCCGGATGAAAATATCTCGCGATGGAAAATTGTACTCTAATTAAATTTCTCCGCGCTGCAAAGAGGCGCAGTTTTATTTTTCCTAAACGTGCGGCAAAGTAGCGATTATGATAGCGCGATAAATTACACAATGCTGGGTTAATTCACACGATTAGGAGCGACTTTTTCCTGGAGCTTGGACACACGCGGGATATCGCTGTGTGCGTGATGGCTTGCTTCATCAACGCCTCGCCTCGTCAAAGAAAATATCACGTCGATAGAAAGCCAACGCGCGCGATTACCGCTTTGATTCTAATTGCACGTATGCCTGTGCTAGCAAATTATCGTTATGCTAATTGCAGCTTGGCTACTGCGCATGCTTGTTGACGTATACAATTTTCTCCACATTGTAATAACGCTCGCGTGGAATAATGACAGTTGCAAATTCACACAATCGGCACACACCACAGCCAGGAAGCGTTAACTTGTTATAGATCCACAACTTTAGAACGATAAGTGTAACTTTGAACATTTCAAAGTTTAAACGTATATAATTATTTAGCTTCTCTTAATTGAGCAGCAATTTTGTTTATTGTTTTTGAAAAAAAAAAAAAAAAAAAAAAAATTACGGTCGTTGAAATGTGACGTTCACCGAAGCTGACTTCTCATAAAGAAAACAATTCAATAAATAATTTATCATTATCAACTTAAACAAAAAGGTGCAAATTGATGGTTGAGAAATCATTTTAACTGTTATTTATTATCAGTTATACAAATTGCAATCTTAATTGTGAATATTGACATTTAATTTATAATTTTTAATATATAAATTTTTTCAGACGTTGACAAATGGGAAAGAAGAAAAAGATGATGAAATTAAATGATTAGGTTTTTTATACCTTAGTCTTAGAAGCTTGGAAATCATCGGCGATGTTTCTGAGATTGGCTCCGACGGTCGCCCATTCCGTTACGTCGAGATTTTTTTCAGTTCGAGTTGTACACCCTTCGTGATGTGATTTCATTGAAGCTTTGACGAGTGCACTCTCCGAGGCCAATCGGCGTCTTCTCGGCTTTGGTCTCGGGCTCGGAACGGGCGCGCTACATTCCGGAAATTGAAAAGCCGCATCCCTTGTTGGACTACTGGGCGCTGATACGGTGACCTGAGGCGTCGGAGGCGGCAGCTGTTCAACTGCCGATAAAACTAGATCCGGAAGAGGTAACCGCGTCAAATCTGAATCTAATAAAATTACTGGATGCTCCCGGTAACTCGGCGTGTCCGTCGTCACTCGTCTTGGCAGTCGATCTGAAATGAAAAGCAACACGAAATCGATTAATTTCCATTCTCAGTTTCCCACCTCCTCATTTCCAGCTCTAATTCAGTTTACTAATTTATTTACAACGTAATGTCATTTTAATTAATTTTAATTTAAAATCTAACTTTGAAAATTAAATCTAAACCATTTTTGAAACGGCAGTATCAATTTATGAAATCATTTCTGATATAAACTCAAAACGGATGATTTTAATTTGCCTCGGTGGAAAGGCGATTATTTGCAAATGACGGTAGACTGCACGTCTGGTAAAGTAGGCATGTTTATTTGCTCGCTCGGCCTGTGCCGAGAAAAAAAATCTGATAAGATTATCTTCCCTCCAACGTGCCTCCAGTGTATCTTAAATAAACTGTACGTCCGCAGCCATATATATTTCAACGAACGAGTGTTTATTCTGCAACTAGCGCTGAAGCAGGAATATGTCATGATTAATCGACGCTAGATAAAAGAAGAGTGTGAAGATGCAAATTAAACACTTCTCAGTTTTAATAATTAATGGTGTTTTTGAGCGGCTAACTCGCGCCCTTGCAAGTCAACTGACTATTCTAGGTAATGTCCAGCATTGTTTGCCGTTCAGTTATATACTCAAGTGACATCCTTGACATTTTACGCAGCTCTTTCACTTATGCAACGATCTTTGTTAAATGCATCATCACCTGCGTTCACATGATTATCTGATGAAATTGCAATACCCCCTCCCCTCTCTTTGCCTTCCTCTACATTTTTGACAATGTTTAACCAATCTAAAACAACTTTACAATTTTTTCCAACCCTTCTATCCCCATAAGTTTTTTAATTTGTTTTATTTCAAGTTTAATTTGAAGACAAGAAAGGAAGTCTTTATGAGCAGCTACCGCACTTTTTGCATCACGCAAAAGTTATCAGAATTTTTCAACTCGGCTTTCGGGTTGCGATTCTGCAAACCAGTTGCGACACGCTTACAGCGATATTTCACAAGAGACGTGTTGCTCGTCTATGGGACAAAAAGCACGAGTCTTTTTTTTGCTACTGCGTATAAGGTGGATAATAAAAAAAAATGCAACGTGCACGTGGCGTACGCCCGCATATATAGTCGAGGGTTTACGTGTACTCGTTGCGCACATGACTATTGTCACGACCACATCGGGAGCATATGCCCATGAGTCACACACGAGGTAGTGCCCTTTGCACGTTCGTGCAAAACCGTATCAATCAAATAAGTATCTACTTGTTACACTGCGTCATACACGCGAGGCAAATAACACCGTGCAATATGTTTCTCGACAGCATCCACATTTTTGTTTTACAACCAAAATTTGTACCTTTGTACGATTTGCTGAACATAAAATTTTGCAATAAATTACAAAATACTTTTTTTCATGACTATTAAAAATCGTATTTAATTGAATAATTTATTGTAAAGATACATTTTTAGTAAAACTCTAAAAACAATGAAAGAAATGAAGTTGTAAAATTTTGATCAATAACAAACAAGCGATAGAGAAGCAGGGGGGAAAACAGGTTTGAATAGAAAATATTAACGGGCCGATTGAACCTTTCTATGAGTTGGCACATCTTGCAATGCTTTTCTTGTACTTTGTCAAGACGAGGAAAGAAGGTGAAAGAACAAAGAAAGAAATCTGTCGGCTCGTTCTCCGAGTTTTACAGTTATTGCGTCGCGTGTGTGCTTAACAGTATGCGCGCGCATATCGCAGAGAATGCTAAAGTGCACAAAGAACCCCTTTCAAGGCCGCGAAAAATGCAACGCGCACTAACACGCGTGCGGGGCGCGTGTCAACGTAAGTAAAAGTTACTCCTTCCAGCGCTCGGCTGCACCGCGGAGAGACCGCCGCGTCACATGCGCGTTTACACAATAATATTTATATAAATTTGCACAATTTTCTGACACACCATGCGCGCGCTCCGAGAGTCCAGATATCTTTCGAATGCAAATTGCACTTGCACAAATGTCCACTTGGACAATGATGATAATTTAACCAACTTTACAATCGGACTTTCAAAGATCAAACAATGATCGAAACCAAAAACAAGTTTCACGCGCGTGAAAAAAAAGACAACAAAATAAAAGAAGTACACAAAAACAAAACGCCGTTCCTTTTTTCTTTCCTTTATCAATAATCATGGGTCCATACGTTTTTTGTTCGCACATACCTTTTTTTTCATTGAAAAAATGAATATCGCAATGTCGACACAATGTTTAAAAGTATAAACAAAAGAAACCACTCGTTATGTCTCACACGTCGACGCTAATTTTTTTTCTCTCTTTTGCTTGCACGCTTTACTTTTGCTACTTTTCCGAAACAATGGAGCGCTACAGACAGTAGCTATTACGTCTCACGGCGAAATCATTATCGCAAATCGACCCTGATTCACTTTAAATGACGCTTTTTTATATATTATGCACGTATATAAATAACAGTTGCGGAAGAAATGTGATAATAATTGTACGCTGGCTTTTCGCACATAAGCGATAACTGTTGATAATTGCAAACCGCGACGCGTTATCGTTTTCTTTTCTTCGCGATTGATTGTACGAGTCATCATGAATTTATAATTAGAGAAAGATAGTCGCTCGAAATAAGCGCGGGTGTTACAAAAAAGAATAAATATTCCTCTTGTGCAACTTTTGTTGTTGTTTCCACGAGCTCAAAATGTAGTTCCGATAGCGCTTTTGAAACACTTGTCAAACGTCTTTCTTTTTCTTTTTTTTCATTTTGTCAACAATTCCGATTTTTACTTAACCCAAACGATTTTCGAGCGCGTAATAGATAAAATGCAATCTTAAATGCAATCAGTGGTGTCACAACATTTGTAAATGAAATGCGCAATATTTTTCTGCAATTTTCCAATAAACAAAACGTGCCATTGTGGAAGTTGATTTTTCGCTCGAACCAGATGAACAGATTATGAACCGCGGTGAAACAAAAGATTTAGCCAGCAGTGTCACGGTAAAGCATCGTCATAGCCGTTGATGTAACACATTTTTGCTCAATAGAACGCGTTTTCCGGATGTACTTTAGAGGATCGCTTCTCTGAATCAGTAACACCATTTTAGGCGCTCGTACGCGCAGCATTTATTGTCCGTGTAATTGCGCACATCCGTGAAATTTCCAAGATTAACTATTGGGCACAAAAAACGTAACGACAACAAATATAAAAAGCCAACGCGCACGAATCTGATTTCATTCAAAAACAATAATCGATTAATTATGCAAATAAATTTTTGCACACCGGAGAGATGCAATTTTTTATGCGTCATTGTTCCACCGGTTGTCTGTTTCAGGAAACGGTTTGAACATTTTTGAAAAAAAAACAAAAAAAATACAAACAAGACCCCGAGACAATAACTTTCTACCCAACGACAAATCAAAATTTAATTCCCTTAATACTAAAGCAGATTCATCCAAGAAGTTGTGGGACATGATTTGAATTTTACTATCTGCGCAACATTGTGCGTGCTGCGTTCGGGATCGTGTAGAAGAAACAATAAAAGAAAACGAGGAAACATTATTACGGAGTGCGCGCACGTCGTTGGATTAAAATATTTATATCTACGGTAGAGAGATAAGGTGTGTCATCAATTCAGCGGTTTGACTTGGGCGATAGCAGTTGATCGGCAGGCGACAATTCATGCCAAATAACCTCTAAGATATACACTCCGATTCGTAAGGTCGATGAATTTTTAATGCCCAAACAAAACCAACGACGTTGACCGTAATTCACAACGACTCATTCTATAAATTCTTAATGAAATCTATAGTTCTGATGATGAGCTCTCTGAATCATCAGGGTTTTCTACTCTTCATCAAATTACTCAGTTCAAACTAATAACGAAACGAAACAATAAGAATAAAAAAAAAGAAAAACCTTCGATAATTACGGATTATCATACACTTTTTGTTTTTGCTCGCAAGTGGTCGTAAATTCGGTTGTTCCGTCAGCTACATAAATCATAGCCGTTGAGCTGATCTCGATCTTTGGCAAACTGTAATTTTTCGATTCGATAGAGTGGAATGTAATCGAATATTGCCGCCGAAAAATAGTCCATGAATAACGATCGCATTGTTGAAAAAGTGAGTGCAATATCGCTAAACCAATAAATAATTATATTCCCGCTCGAGGATTTATCGCAAGCTCATCTATATTGTATCAATTCTTTCGACCGAAATTCATTTAGATAAATTTCTTATCAGATGGACCCCGGCGGGCGAGTACGTTTTTTTTTAATTCACCTCGCCTTTTATCGTTGATAAACGCCCCGCTAGTTATATCAGCGCTTTCATCTACGCCTTTGACCGTAAACATCAACAGTTTGCTATGAAAGATGGCGCGTTATTCGTGCTCCCCACGTACGATCCCGAACCCGTGGTATTAATAGGTCCCGTAGGCTTGTTATTCTTGCAAAGATCATGACTTCTGTTCCAGTCAAATAACAGCCTCGAAATGATCGACTTTTTACTTCATTACTCATAAAAAGCACGTTCGTTTGATTGTATAAGCCAAGTCCCAGCGTGTAAAACGAGCAGACTGTGTGTGCGTAGAAATAAAGTCGAGGAGAGAATGTTTTCTAAGAATATATATGTTATACGAAAAGTGGAATAAAAAAGTACGGAGGAGAGGAGAAAAGAGAAAAAAAGAGACCGAGGAGAGAGAGAGAGAGAGCGAAAAAGGACGAGACGAAGCAACACGACAACGATCGCGCACTCCTTACCGTGGCTCTTGAAGCTGCGTACAGCTGGTTCTATAAATACTTATCCTCCCATCTGATGCAACCGAGCTCTCGATTCCCAATCTCTTCGCAAAATCTGCCGCAAGTACGTACGTTGACCCTGACCGTATGTATGCGTGTTACACCATTGTGCTCTCAAATATTATATTTTTCACGAAACAAAATAAACAAAAACAGAAACGAGAAAGAAGCAGAAACTGTTTTTCGTTTCGTCTCGAAAGACGAGGACTCGAAAAAAGGGGGGAAAAACAGAATGCATCAGAGACAAAGAAAAAAAGGTACGCAAAATTTCCGTACGATGAAACGCTCTCTTCTCTCCGAGGGTTTTGTACACGAAGCGATAATTTTCGGGCTGCATTTATATTTTCAAATGTGAGGCACTAGCAATCGTCGCGAGAGAAAGAGAGAGAAAGAAAAGTAATGGCATATTTAACGTCGCTGTTTTATTGTAGCATGATTGACCAGTGCTTGGGTCGTGTTCGTCCCGCCTGGTTGTTCTTTTAATCTCTTTCTCTTTCGTTCAGTCTTAAGCGACTAGCAGGGTCATGGCCGGACATCGTCTATAATACTCTCGGCTTAACACCCACGCTATATCAGTTATGCGACCTGCTCGAGCATGCTTGGTTCTTTCGTCCGCGTCGAAAAATCACTCGATCACTAACCGATAAAATCGTCACTCAACAACCATCGGATTCAGCTCTATGATCTAGGTATAATAGACATTGTTGACAGACACGTCTTTTGGGGCCCCACAAATTTATTCCTCTTTTTTTTCCTAGGCATAAGAAATTGACCGAATACAGCTGGAAATGAGACATGAGATAGGTAATATTGGGGCGCTGAGAAGGCGGAGACGATATTTCGGGACGACGACAGAAATAGTGTTTGCAAAATTGTGCGTTCATCGTTAAACTCGTATAGCGACTATCGCGAGATTCGCTTGTGTGCGCGAATGAAATGTATTTTTAGCAACGGGCTCCAAGAGTTTTATGGAAATTTTCACGACACATTTTTGCAACATTTTTGTAAATTTGCAAAAATGTTGTCCCGAGTTATTTGAATCTGTCAGTTTTGTTTGATTTGGTTTTGTAAAACTATTTTTTTACTTCTGGTCAGAGTTAGATGACGCGAAATTTTGTTAGAATGACGTTTTCGTCAAAATGATCCGAGATAAAAACGGCCGGGGGCCATAAAAACAAACTCTATAAACTTGTTATAAAAAATGAGTACCGGGGTCGTCGAGACGTGACGGATGAATTTTTTTAGGACACGTAATATGCATAGTTCGACACGCTCGACGAATTTCCCCCGAAAAAGAGACAAGCCAAATCTCGAAGAATAAAAAAGTGCCCGCTTCTTCTGGTGCCGCAAACGAAAAAGAGGGTCGGAGAAGAGCGCGAACGAAAAATTCGTCCAGATGTGAGACACTTTGCGAGCGGAGTCTATTCTAAATGAGAGTCTATTCTATGCCATCAGTCGTTCAACTTTGCGCACAAAAACCGTCATGCAAAAACTAAATTTCAAGACGGCACGCGCAAGTGGCGTTTCAGCGCGACACAATTAGCGCTCGCGTTATTTCATACAAACACCCCCGTCCCCTTTTTCAGATTCACATCGAAATTTCGCCTTGTAAAACTCGTTCCTGAACAAGGGGCAAAAAAAGTTACAGGTTCATATTCCAGTTGGATAACAAAGATGAGTACATTGACCGAGTTCGAATTTCGTTAAAGGTGATACCGTGTTAAAGTGCAGGCGCAACGGGAACAAAATTTGTCCGCGAAATTCGACTGGTCGCATCAGTTTGGGTCGAATGATTTCATCGTCTTATCATTTTTGCAAAACATCCAGCAACAATTTTAACGGTACAAACTACTTTGTTTGAAAAAAAAAAACAAACAAACAAACAAATCCTGCTAATAAGAATCATCGGTTTGAATATCATATAAACAAACAGGACTCTTTAAAGTCGAAGACAAAATGAAAAAAGATGGAAAAAGAAATGTCGAAATGAGCATAAAACCGAGTGAATTGAAGTGAGAAAGTGTTGTCATTGGGATTATCGGTGATCATCTCGCAAAGTGGCTCGTATTTTGCGATAACTATTGAAAGCCTGTGTGACAAGCTAATTAAAATTGCATAACACCGTGAAAAGTGTATGTCGAAAGGAAAAAAAAAAAAAAATGAAGAGGTCGTGAAGAAGATAAAGAAAGTGGGGAAGAACTTACGGTTTCGCAACGGGTGTTGCTGACTTCGGCTGCGGAGAACCTGTTGCAAAGCCGCGTACAGGTCGAGCATGAGCTGCTCGAGTTGTTGTTCCTGTGTTTGAGCGTCGTCTTCTGAGGGCAGCGCAAACGGGATTGCCATGTTGGTGGTTGATCCTGGGCGACGTTGCCCCTGGTGATAAAAATCGTGTCACTCGCGGGGGGTGCGATCTAAAACCTACGCGGATCCGAGGATCCGTCTCAAGTTCGTGCGACCACTTTGTCAAGAGTTCAAGAGCACGTTTGGCGATCGCACGACCGGGCTGTCATGTCCAAAAGGTGTTTGTTCGAAGAGTGTCCTCGCAGCGGAGGATTGGTCGCAATTACACTCGGAGTCGGCGTCGGAACCGTCTGTAAGGTGGGTCCTCGAACGGATCTATTTCCATAGGTGCAAACTCGGGAGACTCGCTGACGATAGCACCGCCCCCCGGTGCGTTATCTGCGTGTTATCACTCGCGCTTTTGAGACACAACACTCTGGTGTGGAGCCGCGCGCGACTGTCAACGGTGACCGTGAGGGTCCAGACTGTCAAATTTTGGCGGAACTCGCGCAACGCTATTTTGGGTTACGGTCGGGCAGGCCAACTCACAGCGGGTATGATTTTGCACTTGAGGCCCTGAGCGCACAACACGGTTTCTATTGGCACGAGATCCCGACTGAGCGTAGACGATAAACGCGTCTATTCTCCTCGAGGTCCGATGTAGTAATGAATCTATGCGTTGCCGTTTATTCAGCTTGCAAAGCAAGCTCCCGCGATGTCGATCCCCCCTGCCCCCCACCGCTCGACAAATGTACGGATTCGAGCAAGGCGGTGGGGGATTAACCTGCGCGCGCACCACGTTGTCAGCGAGCGCGGTGGGGCTGACCGCGACAAGGGACCCGCGGGGCGGCCGCGGCGGTAATACTGACGGCAAAACAAAAAGAAATCAGAGAGAAGCAAAATGAAAAGAAGAGATCGAAAAAGAAAGACAGCGACGACCGAGATGTTGCAGCCCGAGGCTGGCATACGGGGACGAGGGCAGGAGAGGGGGCACCCGAGAAAACTGGACGGCGGTCGGCTCCGCGAGATAAACTCCAAGATGAGCAGGCGTACGGAAAACAGGCGGAGGGGGCTGCGTAGTACAGTGGCTGTTACGCTGGTGCTTGGAATACGATACACGTGCTAAGCCCCGCGCTTCCTACGCACGTCACGAGTCCCGTGCTACTCGCACCGACCCCGAGAGTATAAGCTTGGAAACTAATTTCGACTGATCAACCTCGCCGTTCTGTCACATATGCTTTAATACAATCAGTCCTGTTACAACGAGATGTTATTTTTATTTGACCTTTCCAATTATCTAATCAACACAATAGTTCACGAGGAACAGTTTTGTTTTGTTTTTGTTTTTATTTTTGTTTTATTTTATTTTATTTTTTTTTTGGTAGGATACCTAACCGCACCGAAAAAAATCTTTATCGTTCATGAACGAATGATATCTTGTTTGTTAATTTTGTCAGAAACATTGTTGAATGAACTTTAGTTTGTAGGATGTTTATTTATGAGGAATAGTGATTGAAGATGGATTTATTTTAATGAAATTCAAAAAATGACTTTTAATTGGAATTAAAATTATTATTAAAAGGATATAAAATATTAAATATCATTTGAATGTGTGAATTTTTAAATTATCACACATTCTAATGATTTTAACTGCACTTTTTTATTGAGATTGCAATCTCAATTATTGCAAGAAGTAATACCATATTAATTGGAAGTATGATATTTTTATTTAAAGGTTGTAATCAAAGTTGTCACGAAAAAGGCAATGTATATCTTTGATTATATCTTAATCTTAACTAAACAAACGCATTCGAGAGAGGGAATTAACCTAATTTTTGACATCCCGCTGTGCCGCGCTTCGAAATCAAAACAAAACATCGTAACGTTCTTCATCTAACAATGTTTAACCAACTTCATTATTATTTTTTTCCAATGTCAAAGTATTTGTCACTACAATGGCTTTTTGTTCAAACCTATACATTCAACAAGTAAACTGAGATGTTTGTTATCCAACTTTGTGATATATTACAAAAATGAAAATTCTGAAAAATGTAATTTCATCACCGAACTTTTTTCTCAATCTATAATAAATCTATCATTAACTTCCACAGTCATAAAGAAACTTACTTTTCTAACACTTCAACTATGAGACAAAAAAGCTATCTCAATTTCAAATTATATTTTTATTTGCGTGAATTAAAAAAAAACAATGAAAAAAATTGTTCTTCAA
>JAAMPD010001523.1:0-23419 GCA_025266255.1 Trissolcus basalis | reverse complement strand
GTATTAAAAACAAAACATGAGCATAAAAGGCGGTTATTTAATCCGTACTAGGGTTCGTCTCACCTCAGCCCCGACGAACAACAATTATTAAAATCCAAGATCGTGTTTGTAAAAGGTTGCACTTTTTGTTCGCCATTTCATTAAAAAGTGATACGAAATTACATTTTGCTCAATATTGTTTTGGCGTTTGAATGTGTTTTATTAATCTGATGTTTCGTAAAACAATCGAATAGATTAATTTTATGAGGAAATTCCTTTTTCAGCTGGAATTTCCGTTTATTATATCATTACGAACTAAACTTAATTGCAAATAACGACAGCCGCCCCCTCGTAATCGAAATTTGATTGTTATTAATTTTAATGATGCTTTTATAAAAAAATCGCGCGCATATCATTATCGGTTTTTAATTATTCTTATATTAAAAATTTCATATGAATTAATCAAGTTACACTTTAATGTAACCAGGTAAAGTTTTATCGCTCTCATTTAATTTTATTTGCTCACAATTTTTATCGTTAGCAAAAACATTCGAGATCATCATTTTTCTCAAATCATTTATGCATTAATGTAATTGCGAATAAATTGAAGATACGAATACATAAACTCTGTAAAATAATGATCGTTGGTAATTGATTACAAATTGTTGATAAATATTTCAAGCTGGATTCAAATCATGCGGTTTCGGAAAGTCCACTCTTCGTTTTGGATTTCGAACTTATCAATAACTCATTAATAAGGTATTTGATTAATCATGCTCGTGTAATAGAAACGACTATGATGAACATCACTTTTCAAAGAGGCGTAATTTTAAAACCGATTCATTGTACTGGTCTTCTTGATGGGCTTTCGTAACAGCATTCAAATGTGATAATCATTTTATAATTACAGTAAACGAACGTTGAGTGGTACATTTTCATACCTTGTGCGATAAAGACAATATTCCTCGGTATTGGAAGTGTCGCTTGTTTGAGAAGTGACGCGCGTTTCAACTCAAGATCTTCTTGAGTGTAGCCTTTGAGATCTTAATGGATATTAATGATCAGTTTGCATTTGCAGAAGTGTCAGGGAAAACTTTTATATGAATAGGCAAGTGGCAATTGTCATAAATTTGGACGTCGATTGGAGCGACGAAAAAATAACGCGAAATGTTTTCGATTGAAAAGAAAGGTTGCAAACATTGATCTAAAATAAGGTAAATGCACCAGTCATCGGAATTGGAATTTTATATAATTGAATATATAACTTAATAATGTCCTTACATTTTATTTTATACAAAAAATTAACTTTTTATAAAGTTGCACATAATAAATAAATGTTTCTAATTTTTGTGGCAATTGATTCATTCATTATAAAAATTTTTAATAATTGATACGTTTCCATAACTGGTGCAGTTATATGTTATATTCATTACTGAATATATTTTCATACGGTTTCGCCCGCACAATTCTGAGAATACTCAAGCAAACCTCAGGAGGTCATAATTTTTAAATAAACGTTCGTTTCACGTTCGATCAGACCGCGTATTTAAACGGAGCTCCTCTGTTGATGTCTTCTTGCAGCGAGCAAACACACGCTTCCTTATATTCATCAGTTTGGATTTTCGTAAAAGGTAAATTTTAATACTGTGCACACAGTTATATACAAATAAAAGGAGCTCTGCGACCATAACATTTCCATTTGAGAATCGAGTAAACATACTTAACATCGGATACCAAGAAATCAGTCGTGCAAAAGTGATCGATATATACGATGTATCAAAAATTGGCAATTAGTTTTGTCAAGTCTTGCATCCAAAGAATGTAATTCGAGTTTATTTAAAATATATAACCCGAGTTCATCCATGCTCCATATGAAAATCCTTTGAAAAATAACCATAGTCAAATATAACATCCTCGGCACGTCACAAAACTGAGCGGAATAATTTAGAAGAGTCGTTGATTTTAAGGGTGCTTGTCAAAAAACATTCAAGGGTCGTTGAAAAATTATGATAAAAAAAGTTATTTCAACGAACAAATTTATATAAATGTCCAATCGATGTCGTTGAATATAAAATTAATCGTAAAAACTTTTCGTTATTGAAACTTCTTCTTTTTTCCGCCAATAACTAGGTAAATTATTCTTGTCGACGAAGTAAATTTAACAATCTGTCAACTGTTCGGTAATGATCATAGTCAATGAGGAATTGTTACTTCTGACCACTTTTCCGTGCAGCCACAGATGCGTCGTTGAAGCGAATTATCGTTTCTCAAACTTTCACAGGCATATTGTCATTTAATTAGTAACGCTATGAATGTCACGATATTCTCGGCCAATTATTAGACATGTGATTACATTATATGCTCCTAAATAAGTGCAAAATATGTCGTCATATATGAAATTTCATATTAAACAATATATACAAAATAACATATATATAAAACCAAAAATTATTTATTAAGGCACCATAAAAATGGTTACATATTATAAAATTATATATAATTTCATACGTACAATTACAGATCTTAGTATATACAGAACTCTATATATGAGTCATTTAGATAATATAAAACTAAGTATAATTCAATAAATGATTCCATATATAATTCCATACATAGAACTAATATATAGAATCATATAAACTGCAAATAAAATTTTATCTGTAAGGTATTAATAAAATGATATAATTTGACAGGTGAGAAATGTAGATTATATATGAAACTTGAAGGCAAAACGCAAGTTGGGCTGTAAAACTATTTGTTGGAAGATTTGATCTCTTGCGAAGAAAAATTTTACGTAAGAAAGAAATGAGTACATCTTTGTGCAAAGTTGGTTCAAATTCAGTCTTGTGGGAATTGAGAATCGTCGTTGGACAGTTTTACTGCACTGGTTTGCAAACTCTACAATACTTCGGGCTCTCTCAAGAGTTGCAACGGTGTACATTGAAAATTCCATGTCACAAGAGTCTGAAATGACTTGCCTAAACATCGCAGGTTACAGAGCAAAGTGCAGAGCGCACTCGAATGTGGCTTTAAATTTTCGAAACGGTCCAATGCAATATATACTATTAGTAAAATAAAATCTGCTTAATGTTGTGGTTTCCCTTGTGCTTTTACCGCTCCTTTGACCCAAAGTAAAAAATTCATTTTTTCGGTAAACAATTTAGCATTTTCTCATGTTTTCAAAGACGAATTTATATGCATTTGCACTACTCAATTATTATTTCACTTTTGTTTTTTATATTTTTTATATTTCATATTTTTATATATTTTATACTTCTTGAAATAAAACGACCACACCTTGACCTCATTTTGATTACCCTCGAGTCGCGAGTCATTTTATTTTTTTTTTGAAAAAACTCTTAATCTGAGCTTTATATTCTATTCTTTGATGTCCTATACGCTTATCGTCCCGTTTAAATCTTTTTCTACTTAACGAGTGTTTTTGCTGTTTGTTATCATCTATGCGCCGTTAGAAAATTTTTTCCTTACTATTAAAATTTCTTATTGTTCTTTTTTTGTTTTTCAAAAATTTTGCTCTCGCTGTTATCGCAAATTTTTGGTTCGTTCTCAGAATGCTGGCAAAATAAATAACAACTTTGTTGTTGAATAATTTAAAATTTCGCGCTCGTTTATTATTTCATAGACAAATGCGAGGGAAAAACTCGGAGGGTGATTTGATCGAAATAAATGCGCCGTGTCGCAATGGGCTTCACACAGATTTCAGCTTGACAATTTTGTTATCATCAAATTGAAATTTGTTTGTCGAATACTTCAATGACGGCTGCTGAACCGCATTTGGTTCTGTGTGTAAGGTTGGCTCGATGAACTCTTGCGGATTAAGAGACTTTGAACGTAGCAATTTGCGCCTTATACCACTGAGAATACTGCGAAATTCGTGATAAGATTTTTCTTCCCTCTGCTCAGACACCGTCAACACGGGTTCCTGGTCTTCCTAAGTATTTTATGTACATCTACAGGATCAACGTATTTTTCACTCGGGGATTTTTCGACGCCAAATTGAATATACTTATTGAATTTACTTTCCGAACATCGAATCATTACGAAAACTAATTCCACAAACAACTTGATCAGTTTTCACATTTCTGATCGAATCATTTTACAAACTAGTTATTATGTAAACGGGTCATGCGGTAAAATTTGCCGGATTGTTTATAAAATAATAAATTTTCATTCAGTTAAAAACATCGGTGAAAACATTCGAACTATACGTAGAACAAAATTGTAAAATGCAAATTGAAAAATATCCTAACTAGAAATAATGTAAAATTTCAACATTGTATTCCGAAATTTCAGTTTCAATAACGTTGAAAGTTTCGGAATTTCAAAAATTTGGTTTAACGGTGTTCCATTCAGTCTTTGAATGTAGTTAATAAACTAAAATTACATCCTTATCTGGGCCAGAAATGTTGACTGCATTTATCCCCGGCGGCCATTTAAACTTGAAGCATGGTGTTAAAATCTTTAACAGATGCGATGTATATTATCTATAGCTTGAAATGCAAGTGTCTTTATATTTCCGCCAACTTTCAAGTTTAAGCTTTTCTCAAAAGTTTGTATTACAATTTAAACGAATTTGTCTGGAAAAAGGTGGTTTGGTTGATTTTAAGAAATCACAGCAGTTTCAAATGATCTGAGGCCAACATCAACCGTTGTGGACTTTGATTCAGTCGTGATCAAGAGGTCTGAAAAATCTTACGGAGTTGTTACAGAGGTTGAACTCCTTACAAACGATTTACGACGCGAACCGCGATGACGAGAAAAAAGAAGCTAATGGATGGAAAACGATTATCAAACCGGTGCATTTTTTTTCATTCTCTTTCTTTTTACGTGAAATTGTAATAATTTATCGATTTCAATGAAGTTTTTCTTATGTGCACTCGGAGAAACCTTTTTGAAACGCCGATCTTAATAAATTTTGAGAAAACATTCGAATGGAGCTTGCATTTAACTTGGTATGGAGTTTAAAAATTCTAAGAATTCTTATACATGCTACTTTATACGTATTTTATTAACGATTTTGAATATTTTTTCCGTTTAAAGATCGCTTTGATGCGAAAAAGATTCAGAGAATCGGAAATATTTGCTTTGAGCTTGCTTATCTGCTGCATTTTATTAGTTTCAACGTAAAATGTCTTGCATTATGTATGATTTTATCTTAATTTTTCTAATAAATACGTAACAAAATCGTGATTGCAATTAAAAGTGAAGTATTTTAATATTCCGTGATTATTCATCATTTTTTATCGCCCCACAAATATTTATATTATTTTCAGGAAAATGTTAATTAAAAGGTCACAAAAGAACAGTTAAAAACGATAAATAAATTAAATTCTTTTGAAGAAATAATTAGTATCTTTTTCAACATAAATGAAATTTTTTTTATAGTTCTATATATAAGTAAAACAATTATTCTACTATGTGTAGGTTAAAATGAACTTTTTTATTCATCATAGCATTTTTCCATCCTTCTAATGTTAATGATATGAACATAAAAAATTTTTTTTTCCTAATTTTATGTTCTCCTATGTTACTTTTACACCAAAATCATTGGTGAGTTAATTTGCTTTTTGGCTTTCTACAGTCACTTGGATAACACAATGGCAAACCAAAATGGGCACTAAGCAATTTTCGCGAAATATCACTGGCGTGAAAAAAATAGTTTCTTTTTTTTTACACGAAGCGCACGGAAGCCAGAAAGCGCTCTTGTGCAAAATGCACTTACAACAAAATCGATGTGCAATTATTTCGCGCGCACTTGCATCCGAAGCATTGACTGCGCGTTTCAGCCGCTTTTATATAAAAACATACGCATTTCTCGCTGGGATTCAACAAACCAGTTTGGAGCTCACGAAGTGGAAACGCTTTTCTTGAAGACGTCGAAAAAAGCGTCGACGCAGGAAAAAAGGAAATGAAAAATCGGTGGTAATGTATACATTATTTGACGTATCAAAAACCGCGCATGCAAAGTGGCAATCATTTTGTTTGAAACATTTATTTGTACACTTGTCTCGTGGTTGTCACAATTTCAGACGGCTCGTGAGATTCTTGGGATTCATATTTTTACGCACCCAAGGATCGGAGTTTGCTTTTTATCGCATTATTAAAGCTAGAAACTTGAAGGCACTCGTGCGATTTCGTCTCAGCTCTGATTAATAACGACGGGATATAAAGTTTAAAACCAATGAAAAAGCCAGGAAACGCGAGCTTGCACGATATAAAAGCGGATAACATATTCATATACTGTCTTGCACGGTTCGTTCAAATGTTTCTCTTATGTTGTTACAGAACGTGGTTTACAATCCGAAGAATAATGCAAAATAATAATAAAAAAAAAAAAAAAAAATATTCGCCTGCTCCGAGAATCGTAACACGATTGTTGAATTTTTCTTTGGTACTTACGTTCGGCGGTGTGTGGCAGTTACTTCAGGAACCATTTCGTGCGAACGATTTTGCAACGAAGCACTCTGAAACAAGAATGATAAAGTTATTGTTGTTATTTGTAGAATCAAAAGTTTTCGTTAGGATTTGTATATTTTAATATATAACACGCAGATAGTTTCAAGTTTGGGCCAATTAATAGTCCATACATCCGCTCGAATAAATGTAAATTACTGATTCGTACTATCAAGAAGTAGGTAAAATAAAGTCGAACAGCTTAATAGTACAACTCTGCAGAGAAATTCCGGTGAGCTGGCGCCAGTTAAGGCGTACTATTGTTGAGAGGCGAGTGCACTTTGAATCACATACACTCGTAGATCTTATCATTGAGAAATAACTGCGCCTTAACTAGCCATGTTATACATTAATTTAACGATCAAAAATGTTAATAATCCAAGTTAATCAATTTACAAAAGTGCCCCTTGTATCTTTGATCTTTTCACTGCACAAAATGTAAGATGACATTAAGATAAAAATTTTTTTTTTAATGTGAGAATATTCAATGCTGGATATTTAAACTGATAAATTTTTAAATGACAAATTGAACAAAAAATTGTATGGATTCAATGAAATTTTTGACAATTAATTCTTAGATTTGTGACAGATTTCAGAAAGTGACAACTTAAGCAATCTCCTATCATTTTCCAGATAAATCAGTATAATCGCACGAATTTTTGACATCTGACCATTTATTCCCAGTTTATCAAACATTTTAGAGAGGAAAAAAAATGTTTTCATAATTGAAATGATTTCATTGTAAACGTCAGTCAAGGGAGACTTTTGCAGTGATCCTTTGTTCGTTATTTCTTTTCATTTCGCCGTTGAAAACTTTCGTTCTTTTGTCAAATTGACTTTCAGCTTACAAGTGTGTAATGCTAACGTAATGCATTCAAATTTAATTAATCATTAAAGATCCGTTTAACATGCATTTAGCAACTTCAACGCAAGAGATTACGACAAAATCGTCCCTGCGTTTGACCTTTTTTGTAATTGTAAAACGGAAAAAGTCTTTGGTTTTTTTATTGTTCTTTGTGTATTATTGTCGAAACCTGAACATCTGAGAGCAAAATCAATTTACAGTTTGCGTAATCAATCTATCTAGTTTGTATATCTGTGAATTATATTTATTTATTCATTTATTTATTTTTTTTTTGAAAAACGATTCAACTATAGCTCTAATTTTAAAATTCCGCATACAACAGCGCATAATGTTACTTTATCTTCAATTTCAAATTACTGCAGCATCGCTAAGTGCAGGTGTAATTGAAAACAAAAATGACAAAAGAGACAATGACAAAATTCAGTCAGAATATAATTTGAAAAGCGAAAAATTCGATTTCATAATCTGATACCGTTGATTGTCGTAAGAAATAGTGAAAATTTTGTGAAATTCCGTGACAATAGCGTACGTACATATACACGCACGCTAAAAAAAGTTTCAATTGTCGTAGCATTTATGCGCTGGTGTCATATATTATTCAGTTCGGACTCAAACGATATCTACGTGTCAGCGTTGATTTTCATCGGGTCAATAACTGTTTCTCCGAAATAACAGAATAACTGAAAAAAAACAATTCCGAATTAACCAACAAAAATTTAGATATAGAATTGATGTAAGAATCGATATAAATATTTTATCATCTCCTCAACAATTCATTTCGCATTTTATCGTTCCATATTTTGCCAGCAGTATTTCTTGTAAAAATGGGTAAATATCATATATTTATTCAAACGATTTTTTTATTCATAGCTTAAGAATTTATTTTATCTTTGATCGTTCCACTTTATTTTGTAGTAGTTTATCTTTAAAAAATGGTAAATTTCATAAGTTCAGTGATCATTGGTTCCGCCACACTTAGCGGGGTCAAAATTGCACCGACGGACGCACAATAACAGCTCGGGCTGATGTTGACCATAATCATCAACCGGGGAGAGGCAGAGCGCGTTAAAATGTCGCTTGTTTTATCCGCTGAAAATGTTGAAATGTTAATGAACGTAACCCGGGGAATTAGAAAAATATTGCCCCTCATTGGCCAGAGGGACACGCTGCAGGCAATAATGCATTTTTAATGCCACGCTTTTTAAGATCCATATCGCAATTATTCAGCTACGTTATATATCACAACGAGCTGCAAATAACTTCTGCCCGGCGTAATCGGGTGCACAATTTTTTCGTCCGCGGTTAAGTGGAAAATATGTTTTCTTTCGCAAACGCCAGGGGGTAAAGGTTAGGGGCGGGAGGGGGGGCGAACAAAAAGACAAGCAAACCATGCACACGAAGTCCAGAATGACGAATGAAAATTCGCAGGTTCCTTGGCTGAGAGGGTCGTGTGATTCATTAGTCCCTGTGTGCGTTTTCGATAACGTGATTAGACCCTGATGCCTGTATCAAATAAACATCACTCGGGATCTCCTGCGAGGAAGGCATTTTTTTGATTACTTCACGAGAGGCGAGAGCGCCCAAAAAGTTGCAACAGCAGGCCACTGTTACCCAATGATGCACTGCAAGCGAACATGCGCTCTGAGAGAATCTGCTCGAATACTTTGAAGGGTAGCGCGTTGCAATCCTCAGTTTAGTTCCGCGTGCATTCGCGTCAAGATCCCGTGCTCCGTCTGATGGCAATAAGGCATTCAATTAAGACATATCCATCGCAATAAATCGATCGAGGCTTTATTCAAATCGTTTAGATTTAAAGCAAACAACAATGCCGTGAACAAACAATTATGCGGGCCAAGTTTGTAACAAGTTTGCAACGTCGGAATGACTGTTCGGGGTACAGGCTGAAAATTATCCGGGTCGATCTAAAGCTGGGAGTCTGAAGAACCTGATGAAGCGTGGCTTCGTCTTGGAACTCTGATCAATACGCTCTTATAAAAGTCGATCCTCGAAAAAAAGACAAATTAACAGACGTAAAAAACCAAAAATAGAAAAAAAAGTAGAAAAAAAGCAAAAGCGAAAAATCGTCGGTTCGAGGAGGAGTTGAAACAATCGGCTGCACAAATCGTCATCGGTACACGTGCAGCGTCAGTCGAACCATGCGTAATTGGAAAGCGGCGTTTGGGTGAATTGGCAACGAGCATTCATGCCTCGCAGATAGCATGAAAATTGAGTTAGCTCGCGCATCGACGGGAATCGAGTGCGTTCGTGTGACGCGATTGTTCTGTGATACGCGCGGGGGGGAGGGGGCTGTCGCTCGCGACAGATTCATCGGCAGAGACGCGATGACAGTTGTTGAATAGGTGCGTAAATAATTAAGTGTCAACGTAATTATTGTCGTTGTAATTAAGGGTCAACGTAAGTGTCGGGCGTAAATGGAGGCCGAAGAAAGTAGCGTGGCATCGAGGACGGTCGGGGGATGGCGTGATCGGTAGGCCGATCGACTTATTGGCAGAGCGGCGACAAGAGGCGACCAAGAGATGCGGCTTTCAACGGCCTGCCGAGTTCTGGTGCTGCTCGGACTGGCGCGGCTGGAGTCGTGCGAGGCGAGCCAGGAGCCGCTGCAGATCGGCAAGCCCTACAAGGAGTACCTGCGCCACCACCAGGCAAACCGGCGACCGGCGTTCATCGATCGCAAGTTCATCGACTTGCGGAGCCCGAGGAAGGAGCCGCTCGAGTCCGTTGCGGAGGTCATCGACAAAGACAAGCCCGCGACTTTGATAAGACACGGACGCTCGCGAAACCACTTCTCCCGGTTCAAGGACGAGAGGGAACTGCTGAAGCTGCGAGAGCGCACGACCCCGTTCGCCGAGCCGCTCAACGAGAGCGATCTGTTCGAGGCGGATACCAAAAGACCCGGGGTCGCTGACGCAACGATCGATGACGACGTCTACTCGAGGCCGCTGAATGGGACGAATGTCGACTTGAGGGACAAAGACACTTATAACGAAAATGACTCACTCAATGCATATCACGACGACGAACAAAGGAACATTACCGAGTTTGTCGGCGTCGAAAGTGACAGCGCTTACGACTTTGCCGAGACGGACGAGCAGCTGAGAAATGCCAGCGCCGAGGAGGAGCGCGCCGCGAGAAGACCCGATAAGCAGAGCGTCCAGACGGACATCGTCACGAGGTTCCTGCGGATCATCGAAAATCAGCACCTCCTCGGGGAAAATTGCACCGCCGGGACTGACCTCAACCTGGGCGAGGGGGTGGTCGACCTCTACGCCCAAGAACGGTTTCGGCTCGAGGCCGAGTTCGCCGTCAACCGCGCCAACATGCTCACGCGGCTTTGGAAGTACGCACCCGACGTGATGCAGTCCTCCGAGTACTTGCTCCACGCGAGCGTCCTCTCCATGGTCGAGTTCGACGAGGACATCTTCGCTGCCGGCAATTGTTATGACAAACTCCAGTACTTGGACCGATGGCTCTACTGTCCGTTTGCGCACAGGCTGCCCGACCAGGAGGGCGTGCTCGTCAAGGACCTCGCCATACAGTATAAATACTTGAGCAACAGTAGTGAATTTTTTTACATCGCCAGGAAGAACGCCGAGAGGGTCATCGCCAATCAGAGTCAATTCAGCCACGGTGAGACCGCAGGCGTTTGCCTTTTGCTTTCTTGCGACTTGGCGGGACAAGTAGTACGACAGTAGCTGCAGTCAGACGCAGAATAGAGTTTCTTGGGTTTTTTTTATATTTCCGGATGAGTTGGTTTAAATCTCAAGTGTACTCGCATTTCTGCTCCATTTTTTCGTAAGCTTACCTCACCCAAGACATTCCCTGAGCCCCATTTGTAGCTTGGTCAACGCGTTGTTTCAGTTTCTTTATCGACAATGTGTCTGCGATTAGATGACATGGGTGAATATAAAATTTTCTTTATTGGACGGTTGTAGAGTTTCTTGAAAAATGGAAAAATTTCTTGGTAAACAAATTTTAGTAAAACAAGTGTAGTGAAAAAAGTTTAAATGGTAAAATATATATATATGTATTTCTGAAATAAAATATAATTTTTCATTTACAGTGTTGTATATATAGTTTCATATACATATAGGAATGTGTATTCGGTATACGTGACAACATATGATGTCACAAATGACACTATATACATAGTTTCGTATATGATAACATATACGAAGTATGTCGTTTACTGATTTTTATTTATGACACTAAATCGATGACTTACGAAGAAAGATTGAATTCGAAAAATCGTTGAAAAGCATCATTGTAAACTGTCTTGTTTCAGATCATCACGAAGAGTTGTCTCATTTAAAAATATCGCCCAGAACAGCATCGAAAACTGCCGCGTATCAAAACGAGATAGCTTTAATGATGTTTTGAAAGAAGATAGGTTGCATTGGCTTTTTTTTTAAATAAGTCCATTTTCAATAATATCTTTAACAAGTCAGTTTTTAATGATTGGTTCAATAAAACGAGAAGGGTTTTTCAACGATTTTTCGAATAAGTCGTTGCACTCTTGAATTCTTGAGAAATTCAGTTTTCTTTAATATCATTAGATTTTTTTATCGAAATTGTAAACTCGAATAAGTTATTTTCATTTATTTTTCTTCATAATGTTAGGCAAAATTGATTTATCGAAGAAATTTACAAAAACGAAAAAATCGTTTGAACCAAATTTAAATGGAACTATATATACTGATCCAAATATTATAAGAGGATATATAAGTCATATACAATTTCGTTTTATTTAAATATCTAATTTTTCACTTGAAATAGTTTTAAAATGTGTAGTTTCGCTGACAAAGAACGTTCAATCATAGGATAGTCACGATGATGAAAAAAATCTGCAATAAATTGCAAACTGCATAACCAATTTTGAAAAGCGTTGACAGAAAAGTTCGCGGTTGAAAATGCTAAGCTCGGATGTTTTCTTTTTGATGCAACAGTGATATAATTCTGATTACCATGCATTTCTGCAATTTCGAAACGCGGTTGAATTATATGCTTGAACAATAATCTTATGCTCTTCATGTTTTTGCTTGGAATGCAAAATGTTTTATAGTTATTGATGCGAAGAATAGTATAGTTAATACTAATGATGAAAAGTTCTCAATACGAAGATGATGAGTTCAATGGATTTCAGATAAACACATTGTTGGCAATTAAGAGGATTATTTTACTGACTTACAATTAGATGAGATATGCTTCAAAAACTTGATACTCTTCTGTCAGTTGTAACAAAAATCTATTGTTTTATCTTTGCACGAAACAAATTTTGAAATTAAAATTAAACCAACCAAAAAGATGAACTGAAATTAATGAAAAAAAGTTCAAAAGCAATTTCCGGGTGAAAAACGAAAAATTTTTGCTCTCAACCAAGCATTTAAAATGCACTCGTTGATAACAAATCATATTACCGATTTTAATTTTAGTTTTTGATTGATAACATTAAAGAGTCATAACCTGGCAAATTTTCAGCCCACGGGCATTTGCATTTCATGCTTTATTGGATGGCTGCGAGATTCAATTTCCACGCCCCGAACTTTTTCGTTTTTTAACTCTGATCGTTAAATAACTGCGATTGTAAAACATATAAGCCATGTGTTTGATTCCATCGAAACGATTAATCCACTTCTAATTCCCAAATCCAAATACAAAAAAAAAAAGATCAAATTTGTTCAAACGAACAAGGGGAAAAATCAACATCCCAATTGTTTCGCTGGATTACATTTTTGTGCCCAATGGATAATTTTCGACGTTTGCTTTTTTACGTGCAAATTTTATTTTGACTCGGAAAGTTGTTATTATCTTTTTGAGTACAACGCCATAACTAGCCAGTTAACCTACGTACGTTTACTTACGACACACAAATTATTAAAAGTAGAGCATAAACTTATAATAGATATTCCTAACCACGTTACTGCATATTAATGTGAAAACTCATTAAAATGCAACCTATTTTTTGTTATATATAATATATATAAAATATAAAACACCGTTGGTATGTATGCATTCACGACCTGGTGAAGATACTGGGGATGAAATTTGCGAGACACGACGAGACAAAGATAACAGAAATTCATTGACCCTACGTTGATGTTTCGTGTTTTATATTTATTACTTTCGCTTTGGAGCCGGCATCTTTGCGAGAAATGTCATAAATGAACGATTAAGGGATTTAAGCTTCTTTCAAAAATATGTTCTATGTTAATTGAAGCATGATTATTAATCTTCAATAAAAATTATTTTATTAATACGGCACAATATTGCTACAATTTTGCATTAGCGAAATTTGTATTACTCTATATACTAAAAGTTTTATTAGTATTCAGTTATTAGTCATTTTTTCACCAATAATTTTAAAATTAAAAAATAAAAGAATCAATTACCAGTTTTTAATTACATGTCAATTGCGAAATTGCAATTCGTTTCGAATCGCTATTTCTTATTAACCAAGTTACGTTTTTAAAACCTTGACTTTGATCCATTTAATCTTATCCAGACTCTCTAACAAGCTCTAATGCAATAATGTCAGTGCGATTCCAGACATGTGAATCAGATTCTATTGCATCAATTCAGGGATAAATTTGGTTTGTTCAAAGCTTTTTTATACTTGCCCAATAATATGCATCACGCAATCAGCAGCTAATTGGATAAACAAATTTGAAGTTCCGTTATTAAAAATATCGTTGAGAGTAAAACTACCGCAATCGATTTTTATAGCAAATCGATCAAACGATAACAATAAAAATGCATGTATAGCACAAGTGTTATAAAACGACGTAACGTTCCAACATTTTAGGTTGGATAAGATTTCAGTTTGCACACCAAAACACGTTTGAATAGTTTGGGTGCATCCCATATAGAATATCATAACCACGGACTGGCATTACTTTAACGTAACTTGAAATTATAACGAGAGTACATCGTCTGTAATTTTATACTCGAACTAAAATAAAATTGATTTTTTCATTTTTAACGATTTAGCGAATGATCAAGTGACCAATAACATTATTTTTTCATTTCAGATAATATCATAATATAATATATATATTTTGTATGTATAATATAATTGAAAATTTCGGAGGATCAATTGTTCGCATTAAAAGTAATAATTATGAGTTTCGGTATGGACGAACAAAAAATTTGCGATTAAAAGTGTAATTCAGATAACGCGATTTAATTAAATGGTTAACTTTGTATAATGAAGTATGGCAGAATGTTGGGTATCATCATATTTGTCATTGCACCATGTGTATACAGTCATTTATTATTGTTACGTCGAGTGTGAAATCATTCACACTTGAACTAACGCTTCATACATATGAGATTCTGATGGAGCAAAGGTATAACGACCCCGAAGATGTGTGCTGTGTTACAATTCAATTGTTCCCATACAGTTTGTGCACTGCATAGACATTATTGCAGATAGAATTATCTGATAATTACTCAAGCTTAGCCGAATCATGATTTCAACTATCTGTATACATTTTTAAACACTCTCATCTACAAACTAAAAATAACAAATTGCACTAATAAAATTCATCACGTTTTTCTCCCATTATCAAACAATTTTTAAAACGAATTTGATAACAAATGATCCATAACCATAATAATGTACACGGTTTTTATTAATGATGAAAGTAACGATGAATAGCCTGCTATTAATTATCTCTTACATCTCATTTAGTTTGTAGTTGTTTGCATCATTTTGGTTTATTTATTACGCTTTTTAATCGCTCTTTACACCAGGATACCTCTCGAATTCATAAGCCACGCAAAAAAGTTGCAGGCAAACAGATTAGAAGAGAACATAATGAATATTAAAGTGAAGCTGTAAACAATATAGCACTTTGACGAAGTGCCATCGCTGTAAAATGACATAATTTATTATTTATTAAATTTGTTCTACATTTGCCTGCAGTGCACTAATTACCAGGCAATGTTTTATTTTCAAACGAGGCAATTTCATAAATTTCCATGGACGAAATAATTTTGTGAAAAAAGGGGTGCGCATAATTTTCATAATTTTCCGAAATAAAAACGAGTTCATGATGGAAATGGTGATTTTATACAGCTCGTAAAGTAAAATAAATTCGGATCATACGGAATACATCAAAAGAATTAAAATGGATCATTGTTTTTATTATTCATCGTTTACAAAATGTTGCAAAATTGAGCTCGAGCGAATAAATGAATATTTCAAACTACAGCGCCTTGCAGGTGCAAAAACGAGTGTTTTGTTTTAAGATACTTTTGTTCGAGAGATAAAAATAGTATCTTAAAATAAATCGTTTTAAGAGAAAAGACATTTACAACGTGTCTAAGTGTTTTAAAATAAAACATAAAGAAGACTTATTTTTTTCCCGTGTAACGTTCAATACACTTTGTTTACTTTGGACAAGCAATATCGATCATGATAATAATAAAAAAGTTGATAAACAACAAATATGTGAATTTCGTTCATTGTTTGTATTTGCTATATCGGTTTTAGCTACGTTTACCAATTTCAACGCAACATTGCGCGAAACGTGTTTTTTTATTATTTTTCGTAGATTCGTAGATTGACCACATTTAGCAAATTGAAAAACCCCAAAAAAAAAACTAGCAAATTGAAATGCTCAATTATGTAGCTTTTTGATTGAACAAATTCTGTGGTTTTATTTTTAAAAGAAATTCCCAGAAATTGTGAATTTTTTTTGAAATTGCTATTTACATACGGTAGATACCATCACCAAGAAGTAAACGTGTTAAACTGGCACTTTTTTCACGATGCCTGGGATCACTCATGCTTAGTTTATCCGTGGTATCACAATTTACTACACGAGAAAAAAATCATCTTTAGTCAACGCAGCAGCACTACTGATAAATGAAGAAAATTTTCGTTTGTTATTTTTTCATATAAAGAGAAAATAAAATAAAATGCTTAAATTTTGTATTGAAAATTATTTGTTGACCAATATTATTTTTGTCAAACTATTTTTTTAAACAATGATTTTTTTCACATATATTCTTTAGCAAGAGAATTTATATATTTCACCGCAGATTTCTGAAGAAACTGAAAAAGAGAAATGAACGATCAACCCTTTTACGATGAAGTAAGCAGAAAAAATATGATAAAAATAACATGCATTTCATTTTAGATTTGATTGTGAAACCTTGTTCTCTTAGTTATTAAGTACTTGAATGATTTTTATGATATTAATAATTCTTATATGAATGAAATTTTTAATTAGAAAATGTAGTTACGTTCAAGTTTTTTTTAATAAAAAGAACCATGTAATTATAAAAAATCAGAGCTTTATTTATTTGTCATAGAACATGGGAAGACTCTTATATTATGTTTCTTTCATCCTTTATACTTTCAATGTTTGATGAAAATTTAATTATACAGTTTTTGAACAAAAAATATTCATTAGTCGTACGCAAAGAAAATTTTTTAAGTTTTAGGAAAAATATTTTGATGTATTAAAAAAACTGTACGATGGAAAATTTATATGCCGTTAACGTAATAAATGCACGCATCACTTTTGAATGAACTAAGTTATGATGAAAATATCGAGCTCTAGAGCTTCACAAGAACTATACTGCGTTGTTTGTTTTATTTTCCCTTTTAATTTACCAGAGTCTATCACTTGAAATTGAAATTACATTCATTTTGTAAGTTTCTTATTACGGAAAATAATTAAATCGTAAGGTTTACGTTGTTCCATTAATCAACAAGTTGTTAATGTCTTCAATTTTTCAATTTACTAATTTCATCTTGTCAATTTGAGACTTTTAAAATCTTAATTTTTAGCCGCAAATATTCATCAGCGAGGCAATATCACCTGATTTAAATGATGTTGATGCACAGCTCTTCTATATTGATAACAGTGCTGTAATCAAGTTCCATCGGATCTTTTACTCGATCAAAATGTTTATGAAAGTATCAGATTATAATTATATACCAAAGTTTAAGTTACTATGGCAGTGTAAGATGCGTCTAGCTTTGTAATGTATACATCGTGGATATTATCTGATGTAAAATCCACGAAGTGAAAATTTTATTCAACCAAAATATTTGAAAATAAAGTTCATTTGAAAATACATTCAGAACTGAAACTAATGTCGGATGAATTTGAATTGGATGAAAACGTCTGAAATTCATCTGATTGTAGATAATGTACCTTTTGGAACAAAAGGTTATTCTTGCATTAATCAGCTGGTAAATCATAACAAAAAGTAACATCATATTAACACCATCATACATCGGAACGTTTCAACTATAGCCTTATGATTTCCACGTTATTTTATCATCTGGAAAGTTTTGTTTGCCACGGTGAGATGAATCTATACTTTCTTAATATTTACCTGCCAGTTACATGTAGGTTATTTTTTTAAATGTTTGATTTTTTTTATTTGAAATGTCGGTTTCATTGGTTCTCTCGTTTTACAACTCGTTCAAATCAATATGCGAAATGTATAAAACTTGATTGTATAGAACTTTTGATTCAATAACGAATCATCTAACTTTTAATTTAAAAATTATCGACATTTCAATATTCGAAATAGAAATTTGCAATGTAACTTTCTTTGTACATTTTCCAAATTTAAAATTGAGAAAAATATGTACATTCATTGACGGAACGTTCGAACCGATATAAAAGTTATTAACACTTTGTTTATTGTCATACATTTCATGTCACATTCAGTGAAACGACAAGTTTTTCGTTATATCGAAAAGTCAAAAAGGAAAAGGAAAATAACGAACCTATGATGGAATTTGATTTTTTTATATTTTATTTATTCTGCGCCAAAAAAGTCATACTTTTAAGTACAAATATATAATGTTGAGCTTTTAATATTTCCTCTGCCGTCTATTACAATTTTACAAAAGGAATGGCATCAAATAAAATATATTAAGTTTAATTGCTTGCCATAATAAAAGCAAATTCATATATCGGTTGTAAAAAGATGAGTAAATTTACATGAATTGATACCAGAGGGAATCAAACACGATTCAACTATTTCAATATTTTGTTCCGAAGCTCGCGGAAATTAATGTTCAGTTGCTAAACATGAAAAAATGCATTTTTTTTTGTATTATCAAATAATTAATGATATACAAAAGTCTCGAATCATCCTGTTTCTCCCTGATTTGAAAATTCAGAGAATTTTCAGTAGCAATATTGAAAATGCAAACAATATTTTGTTTCATAAATGGCGTATTGCTATTTCATGTTTGCAGTCTGCTACTTTGTCATAAATTGAACATTTATAATTTCATGTAGTATCATACAACAGTGCATATCGTTAGCTGTAACGTATTTGCCATTCCATCTTTTTCTAAAATACATTTTTATACGTTTCTGGAGGATTACAAATGTCATTCGTATGATTTATCAATTGACGTTATAATTTCAAATTCAAATCGAACAATGAAAATAGAAAAAAAAATTATTCTCCTTTTCATTGATCCGATCCGCTTTGAAATCAAATTTCCAGTTATTATTCGAATTATCGTCATTTATTTCGTCAACATATTTGAGATACTAAAGATTATAAATTTTGTGTACGTTATCGCGCCAATAAAACTGCGTGGCTATGACAGAAGAACTAACCACTTCGTTATTGGTGTGGCAATTTATATGATTTTCTCACAACCGCAATGGTTGTCAATATTATTGATTGATATGTGAAAGCTCTTATGAAGCACTTGTTTCTTCAAAATTAAACGATTCCTTGCACGAGGAGAGAAAAAAAATGAAACACGACCAGAGAGGATGAATTTATATATCACTATACGTCAAAAGTTTCCGAAAGAATGGTGGGTTTCAATTTATTAATACCCGTCGATCAAACAAAAATCACAGAACATTTTTTCGTGCAAACGTGGGATCTCTGCTGATAGTGAAAAATTGTTCCCGTTGTCGAAGCCATTGTTTCAAGATTTACGAACTTATGGTTTTTAGTATTTAATGCGTTTGAGTTATCGCTCTGAATTCGCGTTAGCGTTATATTTAGTCTTGTCATATGTACGACATATAAATCCAATTTTATTAAGAGACAGTGAAAAAATTTAGCTAGCCGGTTCTTTTGTCCATGCATGGCGAAAATATAAGTTGATTTAGTTTATTTGTGCGAAACAAATAGACACGACTGTAATCCAGATAAATCATAACTCTGATAACGGATATCAGAATACTCACAGTGATATATAGATAACGGCCAATTGGATGGCATAGATACGTCACACGTTCAGCAACTTGTCGATAAGGTTATTGGAATTTAATACAAAAAATTGCGAGCAACATTAAGGACATCCCCTAGTAACGATTTTTGAATGGCTCCATTCGTCATAATATAAGACTCGAATGGGTGTCGTGCATGGTCACAATTGAATATTCATATTATAAAAATATCGATCTCATTGGTAATAAAATTAAAACATATAATCATATTAACATTAATTTAGACTTGAAATGTTTAATAATATCTCACCATGTGTTTGAATTTTTGATATCCCAAGCAGAGAAAAAAATTAATTTTTCAAGCAACACATTTGATACGACCTGGTTAAAAATTGCATTTTTTGAACGCACAAATTGTGTTTTCAGTTAATTAATCAAATCAACGTCAATCAACATAGAGATAGCTTGATTTATTTATAATTTAATTATATTTTTATCTACGAATCGGGACATTAATCTGACCAAATGAATTTCAGGACAATTTTCTTCTACTGATAGCTTTTATTAAATATATTTTGTCGGCAGGGTCAGTATATATTTAGGTTGGATAGAAACTTTATGTTATTTTTATCTGAAAAGTAAAGTTATGTATGACTGACAGATACATATTGAATTTCAGTAACTAGATCAGATTAATGAGACCGGTTTTTGTTCAAAGTGGTGTCATGTTCGCCCGGCACCATGACGAACTGTTATTAATTCGTGATTAATTATCAACTATTTGTTTATCCCCAGCTTGTTTGAATTATTTATTTTCATCGCAACTAATTTCGGCCTCGTTCAGATTAAATTCTGCTTCACTGTAATTATCTTTAGCAGAACAATAATGACTTAATATGAACGTAATTAAGTTGTATAATCAACGCATGATTTTAACCGCTTGTGGGATATAAATTAATTATTATATAACGTAAAACTTTTCAGGAGTTATGAACCATTCATTGGTGGCAATACTATGTTTTCCCGAACACTGTTTAACATTCTGATCGATTGAACAGATTATAGATCATCGAGGACAATGAAGCCGTCCCAGACCGCAGCCATGGGCGCCGTAAAATTAATCCGTTTTATACATTTATCAGTTGTAAAAACTCGCAATGACTCTCAACATCGCTCATTTCATAAAATGGAAATGAATTTACCGAATGATAATACAAATTTCCGAATAATTAAGTTCCTACGAACTTACGAATTATCTAATGGAGCGGAGACGAGTGTTTTTCTAGAGATAAAAAAAAGTAGTATAATCTATATTCGGGCTGACTAATGATTTTTCAGCATTAACTATTTGCCAAATTAGTACCAATGAATAATCTTGCGACAAAACGGGGAAATTTGTTGAAAGTTAATTTTTAGAATCACAGATACAACTTGGAATTTTTTATTCAAAATTCTTGACAAGTTTGCTGAACACACTTTGAGAATGGTAACAGTTTCAAAGTGTAGGGAATTTGAATTACGTGCCTTATAAAGTAAGATTTTTGTTGATTTACGAAGACGAGAATGAAGGCGATCATTATTACCACCTGCCTTAAAAATTGATGAAAAGTTTTCACATGAGTCAAAAAAGGTCAAGCCTGCGATAATAATAGGATTTAAAATCAATGACACCATTTTTTTTGTTCACTCAAACTTTATATGATAAAAAGTTGAGTCACTAATAATATACCACTGAATATATAATTTATGACTGAATATGTAAAAACAACTTAAAAAAACCGAATTGTTAAAAATGGCACTTTAATTTGTGCCACAGTTCCAGTAATTGAAAAATAAAAAAGTTTATTATGACAACGGGTGGCGTCTCAAATAATTGGTGAAACGCGTTCAAAGGCCGAGAAATGTGCTAGTCACCGTAAGAATAGTGGACTTAATAAATGTTAAATTATTCCCATTGAATCCATTCTACTCTTATTTCCGTATAGAAGAATGTAGAACGCACAAAGTTCAAAATGGCATATTTCCACTAAAATCGAGTTGTTATAGATTTTATGAATTTGAGTTCAATACCCCGCGGTCTGATGAGATATCTGATGATTCCTGAATCTTTCATATGATTTTCTCCCGATTTAGAGTTCGAGATAATGCCGTTTCAAAGTAAAACTAATTTTTCTCAACAAAAAAAAAAAAAACACATACTTCATTCGAAGTCATAAAAACTGTCAACGAAAATTAATTAATTCTATTCTTTGTCCAACTGAGCAACTGTAATCACAGTTTAAAAATCTCTACAACCTTTTCTAATAGTGATATTTTTATGTTACTGCTGTTTCATTCAGTTTGCTATTACACCGCACACGAATTGGAACATCACTCGTGCGGAGTGGTGTCACTTTATAACGCCCAAACTTTTAACTACTCAGGTAGTTAAAAGTAGTTATTTTTAACCAGTTACTAAAACTTTTGCGAGAAAAAACTAGCTAAATGGCCATGGTGGGGATGAAGGATTACAACAAAAAAGTTGAAATCCAAACTCCTCTCTCCTTAGGCCGGAAAGTAAAGTCTGAGCGATCAGAAACCCGACGGCACATGAACTTTTCTTTGTCTGCAAATTATGATTCATGATAATACATTAGTTTTTTTCAAACTTCGTGAAAATAAATGGAGAAAAAAAATGCGAGTATCAGCTCTGACGGTTATCCGGATAAAATAGTGGCGCGCAGAACGCATGACTCAGATTCGAATTTTTCTTGCCACTGTAACACACTCAAAAAGTCGTAATAAAATATATTTCTATTGTACGGGATCCGAAAAAGAGTAAATTGAATATCCGACACTTGCAGAAAGTGGAGCTTGATAAGGAAATCTGAAAGTTTTGTCATTTTTGTCTTTATCTTTTTAACTTTCTATTGCTTCGTAGAATTCAAAGGACTTGTCTTTTCGACGGTAAGGCGCTTAGGTTTTGAAATATAAAAATGACGGAACGTCTGCGTTCCTTGTAGCTGCATTAGATCCGCGTCTCTGACTCGCGACAAGATATCTCGTATTTATATACTAGCGCAAGTCACTACCAACATATTAATATTGTAAGCTTTGAAGTTTACGCATTAATGCCAGTACATTGATTTTGTGTAATGTGTATAACGCCAACTAATATACTCGCATCACATCGCATGACGAAGATTACCACGAGTCATTCGTAATTCATGTCGCAGCATCTTACTTACTAATTCAGGACCATATCGGTATGCTATGATCATGATTGTGAACAAACATAATACAAAATTTAGTTTCAAATGTTGTTCACGCAATAACATTTTACAAAATGTAAATGCATCATCATTTGTATTTGTATCAAACCAGGGGGCTTATTAGAGAGTTTAGGGGTACTGTAAAATATGCTAACTCTTTTGTTCCCATTGTTGTCTTCGAGCAACGCATTTTGAGTAACCGATATAGAACGTATTTTGAATTTATATTACCAGCAGAAACTCGTAAAATCATTGTGCATCAGACCTTCATTTGTTTAATCAGGCAAAAATACGCGAAATAAAAGTCATATTCAACAAATTGAAAATTTATTTTCAAGTGCTGAATTTTTAATTTTAACTGATATGAAACTGGTTATTTCGGAGATGAAATATTTTTGGTAAATGAAAATTGCTTAATAAAAAATTTTTTTTGCTCATTCATTTATATTGGAAAAACGTAATTAAGGTAACTGGACCAGTCGTCGAACATGTACCTGTGTTCGAACGCCTTTCGATTAAAAACATAAATTTTTATACACAAATTATATAAAAAATAATTAACAAAAATGGAATAATATCAAGTAAAGTTCCACGAATTAGACAAAAAAAAAAAAACTAGAAAAATAAGAACAAACGGTACTAAGTTTAAAGTAAAAAAT
>JAAMPD010001522.1:23444-37323 GCA_025266255.1 Trissolcus basalis | reverse complement strand
CCTGTTCACAATAATTTAACTGTTTCAATTAAAACAATATCAAACATTATACTTTGCAATTTCATTTGCATTTGGATGATGGAATCCCATATAATCCCATAAAATCCCACAAGATCCCATAAAAATGTCTGAAAAAATGTCTCCCGAAATGTCGGACGCAGCGGCGATAATTTTATTTATTATAGGTAGGTAACTTTCATTTAAATTTGCTTTAATTTATAAAATATCAATTATTTAACATTACCGCGTTGAGCGGGGGATTCCTGTATTTTTAGAGCTGAACAAAATTGACTTGGAGTATAACCAGTTTTAATTAACTAATTAAATTCTGTATCAAATCTGTTCAGTTTCCGTGAAAATTGATTTGAACTAAAGAATCATTAGTCATCATACCAAGATATAATTTCGTTCAAGAAGGTGCCTAACGATCTCTGTTAAACTGTCAGTAATATCTTCAGGAAGCGATTTGTTTTTCAGTTTCCTCAAAAGAGGTTTCAGATACTCTCTCGTCTGAGCATAAGTTGCACTGGCCATTTTTCCTCGCGTGCTCATTTTTTCAGCGGTGCTTCTGCCATTGAGCTCGCTACCCCACAACTTGACGAGGAACTGAATCAACAGTTCTATGACACTCATGTCATACTCCCGATCGCCTCTGTTTAATTTTTCTGTCATCTTCTGGATATCCTCATAAGTAACGCCTTCATCTGGTACGTGTACATCTCCCTTTCCATTTTTGTCCTCTGATTTCGACGATGCCAAAATTTCATTCAGATAAGCTTCATCGACCTGGTCCATAGCTTTTTGGAAATCGTTTCTAAAACCCTGAAATTAATCAAATCCAATTGAATCTTATGAAAGTAACAATCAGTTTAACAATTCTGTGAGATTCTTACTTTGTTGATTTCTGGTTCGAGGATTTCCAGTCTCCTTAATCGTTTGAAAGAATCCACCTCGGACTCTGCGAATAAAAGGATAGGTTCTCCCCGGTCCCGGAGTCTTCGAATGACCTCTGGTCGTGGCAGCGTATGGTGTTCCGAACTCTCGTTCATAACGTTTTCATCGGATTTGTTGTTTGTCACTTCTTTATTAACAGCTGCAGATTTGTCTGTTTGAGCATTTGACGTTTCTGTCGAGGGTGACAGTAAATCTCCTCGACGGAAATACTTTTTCTTCGCTGTCTGAAATAACAACATTCTTGTCAATTAACCTCAACCAGATGTTTTTTTTATTAACCAAAAAAACGAAACTTTCATGTAATCATTTAATAACACATTAGAAAAAATTATTTTAACCAATTTTAACCCGTTGACAAAATAAAAATGTCAACATTAACAAATTATCCGAATTGTCAACCGAGTTACTCACCACCAGATTCCTTTCCTCCAACATTTTTCGCTTCTTCATAATTTCTTCCTTCAAAGCGTTCATTTTGGGCAACTTTGTGTTGATTCAAAACAATAATAAATCTTTCCAATCTTTATTTCTCTTCAACTCCCACAAGTTTGTTGTTTTTTACACTGCTTCAGAAAAACTGCAGCATTGTCAAATTTCACAACATGGATGTTCCTCGATATCCAACGTTGCCACATCTCTTTGGCGGTACTTTCGAAGTGAAAAATTATTTCATAAAGATTGCAACAAAAACAATTCCATGACGACTTTACAATCTCACTGAACAGTTTGAAAATCGAATGTTTTGTTATCTCACCTTGGCGATATTTTTGTGTGATATTTAGTGTTAGATTCATCCTGTCTGTTCTTGTCTCGCATATGTTGAATGGTGGGAGTAAACAAGGAGAGTGCAACAGCATCTGACATTGCAGAATCGAACGTGTAACGTCATAGCTGAGTTCTCCCATTCAACCTTCGGAGTGGTTTGCGTCAGATTCGCAGTCAGTTGCGAGTCGAGCACCGGATCGGATAGACATTCACGTTTGAACATGTCGCTTTTGAATGACTATTACAATGTGGTGCTGAAGCTCGTCCGAGAGGCCGGTGCGGTAAGTTATCGATTCTCAGGCTTCCTTTCAAGGTTTCCCGCAAATACTTTAAATGCATTGATTTTTGTCTAAACATTTCCGTTATATATTTTTCTTTTCTTTTTTTTTGTTAATTCAAAGTATCAGATTTTTTATATAATCTATAACAAATACAATTTATTGTTTACTCAGTTTCTGATATATATGAATAAAAAAGAAATTTAAAAAAATGAAATTGTTTATATTACAATTTTTATAACTTAAAATAATACCAAATTTGTAACTCAGTAGGATGAAATTCAAATTGTATAAACAAAATTGTGTGTTGTATGATTTTGCAATAATTAATTGACAATAGTCTATTTAAAGCTTGTTATCAGTTGTTCATAATAAGGTTCTATTAAAAATACAGTCTAGAGGTATATATCAGTATGATTAGCAGAAATTTTTGTTTTCAGTTAGTACGACTAAACATCAACAGAAACAAAAATGTCATCACGAAATCATGCGAGGTGGACCTTGTCACCGAAACCGATCGGGCAGTGGAGCAGCTTCTGATGGAAGGAATCAGTGCCAAATTTCCCGATCACAAGCAAGCAATTTTTCAAATTCGTTTTCTTTTCTTTTGTTTCAGATTTTAGTATTTTTATTCATTATATTTATTGTTATGTTATGTTCTTGACGTTTAGAATTTCATGAAAAATTCAACTGTATAATTCTGTGATTCTTTTTTTAGATTTATTGGAGAGGAAACAACAGCTGAAACAAATGAAAAAATTGTGCTGACAGATGCACCCACATGGATCATCGATCCGGTTGATGGTACTATGAACTTCGTACATGGTCTTCCTCACAGCTGTATCTCCATAGCACTAGTCGTAAACAAAGTCACGGAAATTGGGGTGGTTTACAATCCAATGTTGGAGCAACTTTTCACGGCTCGCAGAAACGGCGGTGCTTTTCTCAATGGGATTCCAATTCATGTTTCAGGAGAAAAAGGTATATCAAAAGCGAACAATCATTTGCTCGAGTGGAGTTCTTTTTTCGTAAAATTGTTATCTCTCTACTTTTATCACAAAGGATGAAGTTAATAATCTAAAAGTTTTATAAGATTAAAGGCTTTTTTGTGAGATTTTATTTCAAAAGGAAAAGTTTCACTTATCATCTCCACTTGAATTATTTTACATTTTTTATGGATTTCAACTTTTCAATTTGTAATTATTTTTCAGAGTTGAGAAAATCTTTATTCATGTCCGAGATGGGAACGAGTAGAGATCCAGAAAAGATGAAAGTTCTGATGGACAACATTCAAATTCTCACACCATTGATTCATGGGTTGGTTATGATTAAAATTATATTGAAATTTATAATAATTTAATACATTTTCCAAAGTTAACACAAAGTTGAACGAAATTGAATTGTATTATTCGCTTTCAGTTCGAGAGCACTAGGCTCAGCAGCTTTGAATATGTGCATGATAGCTGCTGGAGGAGCTGACGTCAATTACGAATTTGGTATTCACTGTTGGGATGTTGCTGCGGGTGATTTGATTGTCCGAGAAGCCGGAGGTGTTTGCATCGATCCAGATGGTAACATTCTTTATTTTGAATCAAAGTTATTTCAAATACGCCTTCAAAGGTCTCGTTAGGTGCGATTTTGTACCAGCTACAATTTGAAACTTGCACTATTGTTATACGAATATGAATGAACGAACCGGTTTATTGACACCGTGAACGTTTTTATACGTTATGTACGTTTTTGAACGTTGGTTTCCCACGGAAATTTATAAGTGAACTTATATAATAATAAAAGTGGCAAGTTTTGTTTAAAAAGTGATTTTTTAAAAGTAATATTCGGTCATGTTAAATATTCATAAACTGCAATATCAACGCTTGTTTGAATAATTATCATTTTTTTATATTTTTATAAATTATTGATGAAAGAACTCACAAAAACTTCCAAACGGTAATATCATCAGGTAGCTGAAATTTCTTATACATAAATAAAGTTATTTGAGATTTATAAGGATTTGAAATAATTATAACTTTGTTAATCATCGCACTAGGAAACTTTGTTCTGAACAAATTATAGGACTATTGGTAGTTTCAAAATAATTAATTGAGTTGGCTGGTGCAAATTCGCATTCAAGCGATTTATGACCTTTAAAGGATATTAGAACAAAAGAATTTGATTTTGAGATAAAATAAAGTTAAATCAATGAGAAATAAAAAACTTGAAGTAGTAATTTTTTTAACGTTTAGGTAGCGATTTCGATCTTATGAGCAGACGAGTTCTTTGTGCTTCTTCGATGGAACTTGCTCAGGAAACTGCCAAACTTCTTGTGCAATATTATCCGGAAAAAGATTAATAAATGTACTTCAAAATAATTTTGTTTAAATGATCTCTGTGTGAAAAACAAACCAAGAGCGAAACCCATAAGTTAATTGAATTGTTGTATAAATAAAATTGATGAGAGATTCATGTAAATTGTTAACAAAAAAATCAACAAAAAATTGAAAAATGAATGTCAGAATGTTAAGATCGAAGTAAATATATCTTTATTTTCTGCAAAAATTGCGTTTATTCAATCGATGAGGAACGACACAGTCCACAATGACGTAACATTGTAACTTACAGTAATAAAAAAAAAACGTAAGAAAAGAAGAGAGAAAATACCTTACAGTTGAACCCTGTTTAACTAAACCCTAAGCGTAACAACACCCAAAAAAGTTTCTTCATTATTTCTTCTTAGCGGAAAATTGTAGCTGCGAAACCTGAAAGCTTTGATAAAAACGTATAAAACAATATGAACATACGAATTTGTTGGATTGCAAAATGTAAAATTGACGCCAAAGAGAGTCGAAATGAAACATTGATAAAAGAAGGTGTGAAAAATTGAAAATTAGAGAACAACGGGGTCTCTTACCTGTCCATCGGCCTTATACTTACAAACAACTTTCGAAACTCGGCCAGAGTTGGGTTTTAATTGCTGACACGAAAGGTCAATAAGTTCCGCAATCATCCTTTCAACCAAAGTCGAAATAGCGCAGCAGAAATCCTCAGGGAGGACTCTAAGTGAAAGATCATCAAACGACAAATTAGATTCTCATTCTAATACGATTTCAAAATTAAAATTGTTAGGATCATTTTTGTTTTTCTGCTATTTTATTTATTATCTGTTAAGTTAATTGTATTATAAAACATTATCTATCTTCTAAATTTCTTAATGGAAACAAAAAGTTCCTTCGAGAATCCTCTGAAGTTGTTTTACGATCAATAAATTAAGTTCAAAAAACCAAATACTATGATACAAAATTATAAAGTACTAAAAAATTTTATGGCTCTTGTCCTCGTGTGTCGCAGCTTAACAACACTCATTTACAGAATTGGACAAAACACACAAATAATTTCCAAATGATACGCAGTAGTCCCTATGAATACCTTGCAACGGGAACAGCGCATTGCCCGACGTAAGGTACATCCGTATCCGCACAATAACGGCGCATTGAAGTGTCATCTGAAACAGAGGCAGCTCCATAAAATCCGATAGCCACGCGACGAGGACTGTGAGTCAAGTGACATCCTGACACCGATCAAATTTCGCCATTCGAATTTCACGTGTATTTACAATTTTTTCACAATTTTTCTGCCGTACAAATCCATAAATCTACAAATATAAACAAACAACAAATTTCTATAAACCTTCATCTAAAGTGTAAGGAAATTTGCAAATAAATTTGAATTCATTAAAGAAAGCTATCGTTACAACTGACACACGTAAGAGCTATAAAAATCAACAAAAAATAACACCAGGATATCACTTCAAAACCAAAGTTCATATCAATGCATATGACAAAAGAGGAAAAAAATAAGTTGAAAAAGAAAACAAAGGTATTTGTTACTGCTTAGTATCCGATGCCACGTGTGATCACTAGTACTACGGCTGTCAATAATCTTGATTTATTTGCTGCACCTAATTTTTTGTTTATACAATATGCATCAACTTTCTCAGACGTTAGACTTGACGCCTTACTGAATACCTCAAGTGCATAACGGTAATTTCATTGTACAATTTGTTTGATCAAATGATCCGCGCGAAACAACTCGAGCAAAGCAGAACCATCGCGAATTTGCAAACCGAATTACCGTACCTGAATGGAATTCAACTGCACTCTCTTTTTTTTTCAAGATATTGCTATATAAAACAATGTACATAGATGTAAAAAAAGATATTAATCCACCTTGGGTCTTGGTTTGCGCGAGCTGTCTGCGACTAATAATGTGATTTGGTTGATCGGGTACAAGTACATTAGTTACACAAGGTCGCGTATTCTCGCGATACGACGGACAGGAAAGAAGGGCCACGCGCGACAGGGTTACCTAGATCTTCTCTTGTATAAAGGCATGCGCGAGCGCGTGATTCACCGTGATCCTTTTGGCTGCATCGAGCATCAGCGTGCGTTCCAGTAGGTCCTTCAGCTGGCCGACCTTGCGACTTTGCTCCGGTGGCAGTGAATTGCCGCCAAGCTCCGCTCCCAAGTCACGCGTACCAGCCAAAGTCGACATTACGACCACTTTTTCCTGTAAATTCGTTTTAGAAAGACAAGACAAAGATTAATAATTGAATAGTTATACTTTTTCTAAGATGAAAATGAGATGAAAATGGTGTGAGTGATGAAAAATTAAATGGCTCAGCAATAAAGATAAGTGATGAAAACTCACCGAAAGAAGCTATATTGGAATAAGAAAATTAAAAATATGAACTCACCCTTTCTGTAACTTTATCAACTTCATGATACAAGAAATTGCAATTCGAATCAAAATGCTGGTCTTTAAATTGTCCTTTGCGAATGAGCTTGTTCGGCATTTTACCCTTCAGGTCCATAAAGAATTTTAACATCTGATTGTTGGTTTTACCAGAAAACATAATTTTGCCGGTGTAAAGCTCATAAATCGTGCATCCAACAGACCACATGTCGATTCCATAATCATATGGAATTCCAAGAACTAGAAACAAGCTCGATTAGTATGGTATTCTATCATTATTATTTTGGCTTTGGTATCTGGTTTTTGCAATTCGTCATGATTCAATCTTGACTGTGTTACTTACTGATTTCAGGTGCTCGATAAAATCGAGAAACGAGATACGGTGTGATTTCGTTTTCATGTGCTTGTGATGCCGAGCCGAAATCGCAAAGTTTAAGCACTAGCTTGCTCTCGCTGACTAGAATGTTGTCCGGCTTGATATCTGCGTGTAAAATGTTTGCACGCTTCAATAATTTCAATGCCAAAAACAATTGCTGAGTGTATGATCTTACAGCTTTGACGTGCAGGCCCACATCCTTCCCGTACTTCTTCAAAAACCTAAAAAAAAAAAATTTCAAATTTCATTAATGACATTGATCTGAACTAATTTTCATATTATTAATATAATGAAATAAAAATTCTTACTTCTCTCAAATTCATTGCTAATGGTTCAAACACCATACACAAGTGACTTTTATGATAAAAGTTTCTAAACAAGCGGAGGCAGTGGAAACGATCTTCAGGATCGGCGTCGTTGAGTTTGCGGAGAATTTCAAGTTCCTTTAATCCAGTTTTATGCCTGCGAGAATACCACAATTTAGTTAAGATTATTTCAAACACGAGTACATAAGTGTTCATAAACTACATAACTAAAACTTACATTATCTCATTGTTTCGGATTATTTTCACAGCTACGTCAAGATTACCCCTGGCAGTGTCTCGTGCTCGAACAACGTTGCTAAATACGCCTTGACCTGTGTATCCGTACACAACATACCGAGAATCTAATGTTTCTCCCACACGAACTCTGAAAAGTGAAAAAATTTTATGATTTTTTAAGTTTGTTTTTTGTGTATTATTAAATGGCAATGTTTTATTTTTAAACCATATTAGTAAAAAGATAATTATTTTTACCTGTAATAACCCTCGGCATCGTCCCAATTATCAGTCAAACTAGGATTTTCAGGTCCTCCAGCGCGTTTTCCTTCCACAGTAGGACTCTGCAAAGTTACACAAATGGAATGCAAAATTATGTTACGTGAATTGCAGATCAAGATTGAAATAAAATAATCAAACGTACATTGAAATCTCCAATAGTATCAACATCTGCAAACATGTCCCATTCGTTAGCCTTCTTTTTTTCTGGCTCATTTTTTGGTCTTGTCGTTGGAATTGATTTCGTTTTCTTCCTGACTGGCGCTATCCAATGTATTAGTTTTGTTCGGGGTTAATAAACTGTTGCCAAAGTTCCTCGGTAAAGGTGGCGTATGACTCTCAGAAGCGGATCCATTATTCACATCATTGTCATGTTCCACCGACTTTGCCGACGACGAGTTAGACTCCGGTGATTTTGCAGCAGCTGTATTCGTGTCCGTTGACATGTTCGAATCTTCATTCGGACCTCCTAGTCTCTGTTACAAAATTCAACGTTTCAGTACAATCTAACATAAATCTTTATTCTTTCAATGAAAATAAAATCTTTACCTTTAGCAGTTCTTCCCTCTGTTTACGTCTTTTTTCAATAATCGCCTCTTCATCTTCATCTTCTTCAATGTCAATGTCCTTGATTTCTTCTTCACTTGAACTTTCTGAACGATCAGCTTTCAGACCTTCTGACAACGAGTCTTTGAACTTGTCCGTTCGTGATTCACCATGCCGGTCGCGTTTGCTGCTACCATTTTTGCGTTACGATCACGGTCATGGTCGCGACCATACCTTCTGTCACGATTGCGATCTCTGTCGCGTCGTCCATCCCGAGGCGAGGAAGACCTATAATTTAAATTTTAGAACATTTACAACAACATTTCACAATATTATACAACATTTATAAAATTTAATACCGTCATAGGTTAATATTTATATAAAGTTTAAAAATAAGAAGGTAACTGATCAAAAATTTACCTATGACGTGAACGAATAGGACTGCGCGATCGTCTCAAAGGTCTGTGATCAGATCGTCTGTGTCTCTCGTCGACATGCCTTACACTCTCTTTATTTATGTGATGAGATGATCGGTTTCTTGAATCTGCTCTGCTTCTTCCTTCCAGACTTGTTTTCCTTCTATCTTCCTCTCTGAAATCAGAAATCAACTCATTAAAAATTGTTCGAAAAGGTTGAAACGTTTACACGTGTTTGTTATTTCAAAAATTCATGTTATACCTCCTATCCTGTTCTCTTTTCCTTGACTCTTCCTTTTTCAAAGATTCCTTCCTTCTCTCCTCCTCCTTTCGCCTGACAAGTTCTTTTGCACGTTCGTCCGCAAGTCGCTTAGATTTGTCATCCTTCCTAGGTTCGTCGCGCGACCGACTGATTTTTTCATCGCGACGCTTGTCCGATTCCTTCCTCTTTTCTTTGATATCTTCACGACCCCGCCTGTCACGAGCCATGTCAACCACTACCCGTCTCTCAGTCTTCAGAACTTTTACTCGGTCACGACTACTTGAAGTGCTCCGGTGACGTTTCCTTTTTGCTGCAGCTGTTGTGTTCTCGTCTCCACTGTCATCTTCCACAATTATCACATCTGGAACCTCTACTGGTTTGGCGTGGTTGACAGTATCAACTTTGTCATCCTTTTCTGATTCGTCTGACAAATATTGCACCAAACAAGCTTGCAAACGTTCCTAATAAAAATAAAAACGGAATTGTAGATTTAATTGAAATTTGATTTCTATTTGGTTCTCACCATGATTATTAAATTAAAAATGGAAATAGTAATTGTGAGAGAAAACTCGTACTTTTTGTTTCATGAGTTCTTCTAGATCAATATCATCTTCGATGATTGTGCAGTCAACTTCGTCTGAATCCAAATCGACGAGTCGTCCTTCACTCTCGTCCGAAGAAACTTCCAAAGTACCATCTTCGTTTTTACCATTTATTTCGACAGCTTTTATCGTCGAAATTTTGTTATTTGTATCGCCAGAACCATTTTCCAATTCACGACTGCGTTTTCGCTTATGTTTCTTATGTTTTTTACTGTGAAACAAAAATTTGAATCATTATTTAGGTGATACAAAAGAAATATGATGATAATAACATTATTACGTACACGTTTATCCACGTAAAGATCTAAAATAAGGAAAATGTAAAAATTAATTACTAACCGATCCTGCTTGTCCTTACTATCATCTTTGTCCACATTTTTGTCACGTTTGTGTTTGTGATGTTTGTGCTTTCTTTTCTTTTTCTTTTTGTTTTCTGTCATCGAATCAGAGTCAACGTCAAGATCCTTAGGCTCTACACACTCAACATCTGATGACCTGCGAAATGTAATTTAATTTTATAATTTCAACTATAAACAAATTTAGAAATAATATATTTGTTTAAATATATGATTTCAACAAATTTTATCACTTTGTTGAAGTAAAAACGGTCATAATTGAATTATTGATGTTGATCATTGATGCGCGCGCATTTACAAATAGATTGTTAACGAGAAAACATCTTCATTTAATTGAAAACATAATTTTACTGCAATCGAACCAAGAATCATGAAAAAACATCAGTCTTTTATACCAACTGTAAGGAAATTCTAATACTTGAAAATTATGATTTAAATTTTCAATGAAACTAACGTCAAGATTATCTAATAGTCCAAATTGTGTTATCAAAAATAACACGGCTTTAATTTTCACATATAATATGTTTTAAAACAAAAATGTCAATTACATAAGGAAATGCCAGATAAAAACAACGGCTTTAACTTCTTTTTCAATTATTCAACACTATTTTCTGTGTGTACTGGCAAAGAGCAACCTAACCTCAAAAACTGATTAATGTCAGTATCAACTGACACGCTATTTTTGTTTTTCGAGATCGAATTAAAATTCAAATCGAGTTCGAGATGGTCAAGTAAACATGAAGGTGATGCTAACACTTATGTCAAGTAGCTAACAATTGTATTTAATCGAACTAGAATATCAGCTTTGTAAAATCAATACAAATATTCGAGATTCATTTTAGCTTTTACAAAGATCGTTCAAGATGTTATCGAGGGGATATTTTAAACCAACCTCATCGTGGAAGTTTGACTGATGAAGCTCCAGAAATAACGGATGCCAAAGCACCGCTGGTATCGTCAACAATCGATGAAAAATAACTTGGTACACAGCGCAACATATATCCACAGTTTTCAGAGGGTCGCCATTTTCTTTATACATCAAACTGGAAGCAGGCATGAATCGAGTTCTTACAATCGATTGTCGTTCGATATATCGCAGGTACGTATACTTACAATTTGAGGATGCGAGAATTCACAAATTTCAATCACAAATACTACCACATAGTTTTTTGCATAATTTTATTAGTTTTACTTGACAATTTATAAATGTACAACAAAAACAACTAATCGCTACTGTTCTCTTGATTCTCGCTGAACTGATTCCTCGCTGATTTCAAAAACGTTCTGCTGTTCTTTGAATAGTTGCTTCAGTTTCTCTGTCGCCGTCAGGTCTTTTGTCGTTGGACATGAGCCAAGCTCATTCTAAAAAAACAGAAAACAGTTTAATTATTATACAGAGTGTAACAGGAGTATATGATGGCGCGGCATGCATGTACTGATTCAACGAGAAATTGTAAACAAACTTACAATAATGGTTTAATTTAAAAACGTTTCTCGATATTTAATCAACGATTGAAAAACGACTTCATTTTCGAATTGAAGTTTCAGAACTTGAAACTTCATTGAAATGACATTTTCAGTGATTGAGGTTAATTAAATAATGAAAAATTAAAAAATTTCATCTAACCAATGAAAAAGTTTCTAATTGTTCATTCAAGGTTAGTTGTTATTTAAAGACGATTGCTTACATTTGGGAACTCAATCAGATTTTGTTTAGGGTCTCTGAAAGTGAACGGAGTCCAAGGACCCTGAATCGAGGGAAACTCAGTGTGCCAATATTTGCGGTACCTCAATGCTGAACCGTTTTTTTCCTGTGTGGCAAGGAGTTCCATCCATTTGATGATTTCTTCTCTAGTGTACTGATGTACTGGTACATAATGTCGCTCTCCACATACTAAAAGGTAAATAATTTTAAATGTCATATCATTATCTTAGAAAATACAGAATTCAAATTTGAAGAAAATTAAAATAAAAATAAAATGAGATAAACTTACAATATTCGGCGAGCAAACAAGGTGTTCTGTGTCTTCTTGGTTTCAAATAAACAACAGTACCGGGATTTTGTCTGGCGTAGAGTAACAAATCATTTTCAATGAAATCTCTGTGAACATCAAATACAAAGTAAGGGTTAGGTTATCATGAACGATGATTGTTTACAAACAAATGATTGAAATGTACAAAAATCAAGTGAATACGTCAAAATCGTACCGAATTCCTCTGCTGGCTCCATGACTTTTGCAAAATTTTAAGGTTACTCGTTGCAATTGCTTGACATATCTTCCAATACCGTTTGCTAGATGGGCTCGAGGAAAGCCCGATTTGAGATAAAGAACACTGTTGGACATTCCGAATCTTTTTGACGATTGACAATTTTTATTTTTGTCTTAAATCAACATGAAACTCTTCTTCTTCTTCTTCCCTTTAGTGGCTATGAGAGTATACTTCTCTCGTACGCCAGCAGGACCAAACATGAAACTCACATTTATTTACGAGGGCACAGAAAAAAAGTTGAAGAGATATAAAAAAGTTCGTTTTAGTTACCTAACGGTCATTTTAGGAACTAGAACTTTCGATCTACTATACCGACCGAGACAAAATTATCACACGGTTACCATGCAAGCTTTTCTATACACAAGGTGGTTATTTCAGTGCTTTTGATTTACAGCCGTTAGTGTAACACCAATTTCAAACGTTAACCAAGGGTATCATAAAAAACAAGACTAATGACAAAAGTTAACTATATATAATACTTTAGATTGACTTTACATCATACATAAATACAAAACCAAAATAAATAACATCTTAATAATACATGAGTCGTAACCTGTTGAAAGTTTTCGTCTTTGGCTTAAAACAAAAATGAGGATTCTCAAACTTATTCTGTGAAGGATGTGATGACCGTGAAATATGTGAAAGAAGTTTGCAACATCTAAAAAAAAAAAGATTCTAAAGTATATGTATTGAAATATAATCAAAAAATTAATGTTTGATATACAATTGCGCCAACTGAGATAATTCCATATGTATTTGTGCCAAAATTCTTATTTCTGCATTCGTTCTATTAACTCTATTAAAAATAATAGAGGTTCATTAACTTTTTAACTTTTTGATGAACCAAAATGCAGTTCAGTGTAGCTTTTCTAAAAGAACTAACTTTGTTAAAATGGTAGTCCACAGACAAAAATTACATTTTTCAACAGATCACAATGAAAAAAATTGTTTCAATAAAATTCATGACATGTTGCATGTAAAAGACACATATTTTAACATATTTTAAAAATATTATCTAATTAAAAAAATAGCACAATCGTTATATTTCCATTTCCATATCTATTTTTTTCATGTCGGCGCAACTGCAGAATTCTAAACTCAGGATTTTTTGCTCTTTATTTATCGGCGCAATATTGCAGTTCCAAATCGGGGCTTCTGCAATTGCGCCGACATGAAAAAAATAGATAAGAATCCTGCGTTTAGATTACGCAGTTGCGCCGAATCAAAATATATATGAGTTGCGCCGAATTGAAATATATAATATCAGTTATATATTAATAATCATACATAATCGGATCTGCTCTGAGAAAAATTTGCATCATAGCTGCGAAGTCAACTGAATTGTGTGTACGAATTTTCAATGCGCACTGGGCGAACTGCGTCTGAGATACCCTTGCACTTAGTTTTTGATAATGTTCCGAGAGTTGAATCGACTTGAAATTTTGTACACTTGTAGGTCATGATCAGATCTGCTCTGAGAAAAATT